>JAIZAY010000165.1:0-91608 GCA_029531755.1 Holothuria leucospilota
ATTTGGAGGTCACCAGGGGTCAAAAACTGAAAACCTCAGTAACACAATATCTCAACGTAGGAAGCTTGGATAGATTTCATACTTAGTATATAGATGACTTAGAGTGTAAAAAAAATTCTCTTGTTTTTGTATAGGTCAAAGGTCAATTGGGGTCGCCAGGGGTCAAACACTGAAAACTTTTTAAACACGATATCTCAATGTAGGGAGCCTGGATAGATTTCATACTTGATATGTGGATGCTTTATGGTGCAAAGATGAATCTTGGTATGTTTTGTGGAGGTCAAAGGTCATCCAGGGTCACCAGGGGTCAAACACTGGAAACCTTTTAAACACGATATCTCAATGTACGAATCTCGGATAAATTTCGCACTTGGTATGATTATGGTAAGACGAGGAAGCGTGTAATTTTTGGTGGAGGTCAAAGGTCATCTGGGGTCACCCTTCACCAGAGGTCAAACATTGAAAACCTTGTAAACAAGATATTTTCAAAGTTAGCAAGCTTGCATAGATTTTATACTTCACATAGTGTTGCATTAAATCCAGGACAAAAACCATGAGCTTTGTCGAATGTCAGAGAATAGTTGTTCTAGTGAAGAGGTCACCTTAGGTTGGATGATGATAACCTCACTACCTCAGTATCTCTAGAAGAGTGTGCTGTGGAAATGTAATTGTCTGCTTTTGGATGCATTATATGGACCAAGCAGGATCTACTTTGAATGAGTTGTTGAAATAGCAGTGTACAGTTCTGCATCTTGGTTTTCACAAAGGCAGATGCAGACAAGTTTTGTTACAATTAGTAAACAGAATTTATTTCTTTTACATGTATCAGTGTTATTGTCCGTCCAGCTTCATTACTGGTCTTTCCTTATATTTCTTTACGTTCTAGATACTCTTCATTTAAGAATGATGTTGATACATCTCAACATGAATAGAGCAAGTCACACCTTGCTGAAAATGTGTGCAATGGTGTTTTCTTGTTGTATGGCTACTGCTGTTCAGATCAATTGTATAAATAAACAAAACCTGTGTTGCAAAGAAGAGCTGTCAAATGAAAGACAAGTGAAACAGCACACATGGTTAGTTCCAGTAAATTAACTAAACATTCCTTTCAGACACAAGCTGTTTATCACATTTCATTAGTAGCAATGTCTCTCCTTTTAGAGAATATTTGTGAGGTCACCTTATGTAGAGGGCTTAGCTGGTGTTTTATGCGAGATCTTTCTGTTTGACGTATTTTGACATTTTCCTTCACTTTTCTAACTAGCAGGGATGTAGTCAAGTCCACCAAGCTCCAGTCCAAGTCCAAGTCCAAGTCCAAGTTCGAGGGCTCGAGTCCAAGTCCGAGTCCAGTGTTCTCGAGTCCAAGTCCAAAATTGTGAAAACAAGTTAAGTACAGTATTTTCCAGTACTTGGCTTTGAAAGCTAGCACTTAGCTCAATATAATACGACAAACTGACCGAACAAATTAGAAAAACCTCATGGCAAACTGAATGAAATTATAGTAAGAAACTGATCAATTATATGTTCACAACTGCAGTACCATAAACACTGCAGCTTATGATATCCTTATAACTCCTAACTCAGGTAACACAATGTATATAAGTCTAAATTGTTGCCCGTCTAAGAGGAGCTTGCTGTAGTCAATCACGCCTTTGCTAAATTGAATCCATCTAATCTACGCCCCCACCAAAAAACAAAATTACAAAAACCAGTGTTCTCTGCATATTTCCAAGACAGGGGGCGGCTGCATACATGCAAAGAGCGTAGGCGATGGCGAATCATGTCATGTGCTTATGTGAGGCACTCTGCTGACAAGCTGTCTTTTTGACAGATCCTGCTCAGTGCACATTGGTAAGTTTACAAATTTATGACTTCTTTTGTTTAAGAATAGTACAGATCAGCATGCATTTGAAAAAAAGCAGTAGCCTATTGTCAATTTTTTTCAGAGGTGGAGGCGGAGCTTGGTGGGGGCGGTATTTGTAGGGAGCGGCAATTTCCACTGAAGACATGCTACCAGATACCAGCAACCTCACCTCTCTCACCTCATTTCCAGAAAAAGACAGACACATATACACACTTACACAGATAAAAGAGTATGGTATGCACATGCATGCAATTTCTTCCTGATGCCGCCCCTAAATCCTGTTTCACAGACCAAATTAAGTGGTTTTAAAGGTGCTGATAAGGAACGGAGAAATTTTCCTAAAACTAACATCTTTTCATGGCACAAGTACCCATAACATACAGTGCAGTAGACCTACTACATCAAAGAAAACTATCGGCTTTATTTCAGGCACATACCATTTCTTTTGGGAGAATTATGAAATTAAAAATAGTATGATGAAGAAAAAGGCTGGACTTGATGGACTCGACTTCAAGTTCAAGCCAGAGTCCAGAGTGTCCTAGTCCCAGTCCAAGTCCAGAGAGCGCGAGTCCAAGTCAAAGTCCGAGTCCAAAAAAAGGGGACTTAAGTCCGGACTTGAGGTCGAGTCCTCCAGCCCAGCTAACTAGTGTGCACTTTTACTTTAGCACAGTTTGATTCAGCTGTAATTAATTCATCCACATTCAAGATATTTTTGGTTTCAATGATAACAGAAACCTATGCATTTATGATGGCGTGTGTGTGTGTATGTGTGTGTTTGTAACACTTGCTCGTTAATACGATATCTCAGGAAGGGAAACTGACAATTCTCAAACTTGGTACATAGATGCCCCAAATTGAGAGGATGAACTCTGTTGTTTCTGGTGGAGGTCAAAGGTCACCTGGAGTCACCATTTGTCAAAATCTGAAAACCACATTAACACAAATCTCAAGTTAGGTTTGGATAATTTTAAACTTTGTATGTAGATGCGTTGTAGTTAGAACCATGCTATTTTGTGGTGGAAGTCGAAGGTCACCATGGGCCAAACCCTGAAAACCTGAACACGATATCTCAAGGTAGGAGGCTTGGATAAATTTCCTACTTTGTGTGTGGATGCGTACTGGTTAGAAGAACCCTAGAGTTTTTGGTGGAGGTTAAAGGTCATATGGGATCACCAGGAATCAAACTCCGAAAACCTTGGTAACAATACCATGATATCTCAAGGCAGGAAGCTTGGATAGATGTCATACTTAATATGTGGTTGCATTATGGTTAGAAGAACAGTATTGTCTTTGGTGGAGGTCAAAGGTCATCTGGAGTCCCAGGGGTCAAACTATGAAAACATTGTTAACATGCTATATCAGGGTAGGAAACTTGGAATGATATCATATTTGGTATGGCAATGTATAATGGTGAGAAGATGATGCCTATTGTTTTTGGTAGAGGTCAAACATTATTTGGGGTCACCAGAGTTCCAATGAAAAATTTCCCAAGAATTCCAAAGACTATGTATGCAACACAAACCTGTATTTTCCAACACCTTTTGATTGCATCTGACCAGTGACTGAAAGAAATGAGCATCATGCATATGGCTTCACTTAGCAAAAACATGTATCATTGAACCCACGAGGCTTTTTTGCATTCTAGTTTAAAGCAGAGGTTCAGTACGAGCATTCATCATACTTTCATAAAATGTGACATATATTGACTTTTACTTTCATTCTTCTAACTAGTGTGCACTTTTACTGTAGAACTGTTTGATTCAGCTGTAATTACTTCTTTCATATTCAAGATATTTTTTTGAGGCAGAGGTTCTGTATGAGCATTCATTATACTTCCATAAATGTTACATGTTTTGACTTTTACTTTCATTCTTCTAACTAGTGTGCACTTTTGCTTTTGAACTGTTTGATTCAGCTGTAATTACTTCTTTCATACTCAAGATATTAAATTTTGAGTCGGAGGTTCTGTATGAGCATTCATTATACTTCCATAAATGTTACATGTTTTGACTTTTACTATCATTCTAACTAGTGTGCACTTTTGCTTTTGAACTGTTTGATTCAGCTGTAATTACTTCTTTCATACTCAAGATATTTTCTGAGGCAGCGGTTCTGTATGAGCATTCATTATACTTTCATAAAATGTTACTTGTTTTGACTTTTACTTTCATTCTTCTAACTAGTGTGCACTTTTGCTGTAGAACTGTTTGATTCAGCTTCATGTACTACTTTCATATTTAGATATTCTCTGAAGCAGTGGTTCAGTATCAGCATGTCAGCAGTCAATATATATTGAATGTATTTTTCGCTCCACATTAATTTCTTATTTCATTCAACATTTACCAGTATTAGTCTGTTCTATGCATGCATTACACATTTCTATTGGCACACCCAAAATGATGTTTGGTTCCTGCCCCACATCGTACTCTGCTCATGTCAGTGCCGATGTGGGGTCGGCACCTGAACCCTCGCAAACAGGCCCACAATATTCAACCCAGGAATTAGAGGAGGCGGCACTTGAGGTGGAGCAGGACTTCCTTGCCTGTAAGCAGTGTGAGGGGGGTACTGGGACTCCTGAGGCAGACTGTCCGCCATCGTTGGCAGCGGCACCCGGACAGGTTGAAATAATGACATTAGGGGAGGACCTCGATCTGTCCTCAGACTCGACGATGTCGGATGGCGGGGAGCGTGCCTCAGAGCCTCCTCCAAAGGATCCACCTTCGGGGGAGGGTTAGTTTGATTTGTGTGAGGGGGAGGGGCCAGAGTCTGCACTAAAGAGGTCGGCTTCGGGCGAAGTATCAGACAGGGGAACCCATCACTCTGGGATGCCCGTACCGAGCCCACGGATTAAAAAGATAAGGTCCCAGTCAGAGTATTTAGTGTGAATGGTTTTGCCTTTGTGTACCCGTTTTGTTTTGGGGTTTCTGTTCTGTTTGTGTCTGTGCCCATGCATGCCATAAAGTTTTTTTGGTAGTTCAGTGTAAATAGGTTTGCTTTGTTCCACATTAGGTCCGCCCGGCTACAAGCATGTAAAGAGCACATCACATTGTTAATACTGTAAATAGTGGGGGTTGGCCACATGAATGCTGGCCTGGTGTACATAGTTGTCCTTGTGTTTCATGTCACGTCCGGTGTTTTGTTCCGGAGCACGTAAGGAGCACCCATAGTTACAAAAAAGCATTGAACAGACTCAACCTGAACACTCTTCTGTTGATGTAAATGGGTATGTAAATAGTTTTGCCTAGTGAGATTGTAAATAGTCCTATGTAACTAGTTTGGGTTCGGTGCCTTTGGGCGTGGTGTTGCCTTCGGGCGTAGTGTTGCCTTCGGGCGTGGTATTGCCTTCGGGCGTAGTGTTGCCTTCAGGCGTGTTGTTGCCGTGGGGTGTGGAGTTGCCTTCGGGCGTGGTGTTTCCTTTGGGCGTGTGGGCGGAATTTGTTTGGGTGGTATGTGGTTGTGGGGAGTTGTTTTGGGGTTGGCTGCAGTGGCAGTTACTGGAGTTCAGTAGTAACAAAGACTCTTTTGTTCCCTGTTATGTATAGTTTGTTTAGCATTTGTGTTTGTGACCCGTCATGGTTTTGTTTGGGTTTGGGATTCTTCTTTAGTTTGCTAGTGCCTGTTTCTACGTACTTAAAAAGCTCACACCCAAAATGATATCCCCATGATCAACATCAGTGCAGTAATTCAGAAAACCATTTCCAAAGAATTAACAACCAGTTCTATGTACAGATGTTGTGTTAGCAGCTGCTAGCTAGGGATGATAGAGCAATTTGTGATATATTTAATACCAAAGAAACAGAGGACATCCTTCATCCCACACCTTTACTGAATTATAAAATAACAATCCTTCCTATCGTACATATATGTGTATGTTATTGTTGAACTTTTAAATAACCCATCACCTTCAAACAAATCTCACACTGTTCATTACACATTTTCTTTGTACCTTTTTTGCTGTTTCCAGTCACTTGAAGGTATAGAGACATGCTCAGATTTTACTTAGGAAAATCTTCTCCTCATACTATACAAAATGTCCTCTTTTGAGGCTCACATCACAGAGTTAAGTAATACTCCATCTTGCACATGTAAGGCTGGTGATAGCCTTGTAAATCAATGTTCTACTCTCTTACACTGTTAAAAATAAGAACGAACAAAGCTATGCACATTTTTTTTTCAGCAGATGTATTCTTTCTTACTCATGGTTTTAGACTTTGTCTTTATAAGATGTAAAGTTTGACATATTATGTGACATGTTAACAGTAACATGACCCTTATTTTTGTGTACAAGTTGCCAATACTTTATATTGCCTTGTAAAACTGGGTGCCAGCAGTATTTTCTTGCCTTTACAATATATTTACATATATATTTTAAAAGAGAGAGTAATTTTGTTTTCTGTTTTTTCTTGTCTATCTTTTTCATTGTTTAAAGAACAAACCCAGCTGTGAAAACATGAGAAACAATGTTTGCACTTATTGTAAGCTGAATAATTTAATTTCAGTCTGCACTTACACTAGTGATGTAAAACATCACGAAAAATGTTTTTGCAGGGAAACCAAGGGATCATGTTTCACACTAGGATAAGGTGGCTGCTTTTGCCGTTTAAAATCTTTCAACATTGTACCTTAACACCATTACTCTTCCACCATAACAGTCCTTGTCCAAATCTTACATTTCTGGTATCCTAACAAAGATACTTCCATTTCTGAGCTTCCCTTCAAACTGTTGCTATGAATGTGGCAAGTGCCAAATGAAAGGGTTGTACATATACTTTATTACTGCTTTTCATCTTCCCATTATGAACAGTTTTACAATGTAATATGTTCCAGAGATCCTTAAATGCTGAAAGCGTAAAAGCATTCCTGCCCATTTCCCTCACACATAGTTTAGCTAATGCTACTGTACTTGACTGACATTCATGCACAACTGATATTGATACATTATCTAAAAAATAGAAATGTGAAAATGCAAAACAGGCTTCCATCTTATGATAACATTTCATTTAGAATGCTGGCACATCTTCTGTATTTTACTGCCCTGCCCCCATTGGTGTTATCCACTAAATTTCTTAGCTGCTGCATCTGGTTATTATCAAGACCTACCACTCAGTGATTACCATCATCAATGAACACAGTTCTTTCCAAGGCTGACTGCCTGCCTTCCTCGCTAGTTCCTTCCAATAATGAACACAGTTTCTCTTCAAGGCTATGATCCACCTCTTGAAACATCTCTCTTACTGCTGTTGTGGGCAAGTTTACATTATTCAGAAAACCATCAAGCCAAATTTGATGAGGTGTTCTATTTTGTTCTGTTCTAACTTTATGACTGTTCCATCCATTTCTGAACTGATGTAGGAGCTGATTGATTTCATCAAGGTAGACAAGTTGAAGTGCAAACAATTCTGTAGGGCTGCCAACATGTTAGAGGTCCCTGTCTTCTAATTTATAAAATTCTTCATAAAAAGTTGATGTGACATCTTTATGAACATCTCGCCACAGACGTTCAATTCTTTCATTATGCACTGACTGTCCAGTGATGTGGCTTCCCCGTCCGCTTCCTCTTAACAAATTCATGAGAAGGGCGACATCAATATTTTCACTGCCATAGTCTGACCTGACACGGGATGGAAGACCATACCTTTTTGAAGCTTGCATAAATGATCTCTGAACAACATCAGCCTGGTTAGTTGTAGAACAAGTAAGGTATACAATCATTCGCGAATAACCATCAATACCACCATGTGTCACAAAGCCCCATCTGAAAAAAAAAAAACAAGAAAGCCGAAAGGCTTAGTGATTGCTTGCCGATCCTGGGAATTTTTGGGAAATTTACTTTTTGACATCTGGTTACCCCAAGATGATGACCTTGGGAATTCTTGGGAAATTCTGCTAGTTGACCTGTGGTGACCCCCAAAATGTTTACCTTGGGAATTTTGGGGAAATTTTGGTTATTGACCTCTGGTGACCACAGATGGACGATTTTTGAACTCTAGTGACCTCACATGACCTTTGACCTCCACCAAAAACAACAGAGTTCTTACCAAACATTCAGGCCTGAGCTAAGCGAGGTACTGGAGGGGCAATTTTTTTTGAGGTGGGGTAGGGGGATGTTTTTCAGGGGGGCCAAATCAGTAAAAAGGTTAAAAGCAAACTTCAAACTTTCTAGGGGCAAAAAATGACCCAATTACAAGGTTTTCGAGTTTTGACCTCTGGTGACCTCAAATGACCTTTGACCTCCAACAAAAAGGATAGGGTTCTTTCTCTCAACATGACAAATCTCTGTACTAAATATGAAAAGTGTCAGCCATTTCTACCTTGAGGTATGCTGACAAACATGTCTACAAGGAAAATATGTAAAAGGCTGTCACTCCTTAAAGGGGAATTTTCATGATCCCAGACAGTTCCAATTCTCCCAACTATGCATCTTCTAGCTCCTCCCATAACTGTATGAGGCTCTTCCTTGTGCAAGAATAAACCTGTTTTATTGCTTAAGGCCATGTCCTGGTGAGCATACAAGGCTATAAAATGTAACCAGAAAGCCAAAAGGCTTGGTGATTCCTTGCCATATGGATATATTGTAACAAACATGAATCACCCACATGACAAGCATGTGATCCCTCGTAGTTATCCTACTTAAGATAACATGTTAATAAGGTCAAAAATTTTCAAATCTTGTGACCCAAAATGACCTACATGCTAAATATAAACAATCCACTGGCTAAGAATGAGATCCCTCATAGGTACCCTCCTTTAAAACATGATGTTTACTAGGTTTTGACCTTTTGTGACCTCAAATGACCTTTGACCTGTAAAAATATTACTGATCATCTTCTCAATATGGTCAATACACAAGGTAAGTATGTGATCCCTCACAGTTACCCTTCTTGAGATATCATGTTTACAAGTTTTTTGACCTTTTTACCTCTTGTGACCCCAAATGACCTTTGACCTCCACCAAAAACATTAGCGATCATGTACTCAATATGGGCAATCCACACGCTAAGTATGAGATCACTCACACTTACCCTTCTTGAAATATCGTGTTTACGAGGTTTTGACCTTTTTACCTCTGGTGACCCCAAATGACCTTTGACCTCCACCAAAAAGAATAGGGATCATCTACTCATTACGGGCAACCTACCTGCCAAGTATGAGATCCCTCACAGTTGCCCTTCTTGAGATATCGTGTTTACAAGGTTTTGACCTTTTGACCTCTAGTGACCCCAAATGACCTTTCACCTCCACCAAAAACAATAGCGATCATCTACTCAATATGGGCAATCCACATGCTAAATATGAGATCACTCACAGTTACCCTTTTAGAAATATCGTGTTTACGAGGTTTTGACATTTTTACCTCTGGTGACCCCAACTGACCTTTGACCTCCACCAAAAACATAGGGATCATCTACTCATTATGGGTAATCTTCATGTTAAGTATGAGATCCCTCACTGTTACCTTCATTGACATATAGTGTTTATAAGGTTTTGACCTATTTACCTCTGGTGACCCCAAATGACCTTTGACCTCCACCAAAAACAATAGGGATCATCTACTCAATATGGGCAATCCACATGCTAAGTATGAGATCACTCACAGTTACCTTTCTTGAAATATCCTGTTTACAAGGTTTTGACCTTTTTACCTCTGGTGACCCCAAATGACCTTTGACCTCCACCAAAAACTGTAAGAATCATCTACGCATTACAGGCAATCCTCATGTTAAGTATGAGATCTCTCACTGTTACCCTCGTTGAGATATAGTGTTTATAAGGTTTTGACCTTTTTACCTCTGGTGACCCCAAATGATCTTTGACCTCCACCAAAAACAATAGGGATCATCTACTGAACATGAGCAATCCACATGCTAAGTACGAGATCAGTCACAGTTACCCTTCTTGAAATATCGTGTTTACAAGGTTTTGACCTTTTGACCTCTGGTGACCCCAAATGACCTTTGACCTCCACCAAAAACTGTAAGGATCATCTACTCATTACAGGCAATCCTCATTTTAAGTATGAGATCCCTCACTGTTACCCTCATTGAGATATAGTGTTTATAAGGTTTTGACCTTTTTACCTCTGTGACCCCAAATGAACTTTGACCTCCACCAAAAACAATAGGGATCATCTACTCAATATGGGCAATCCACATGGTAAGTATGAGATCCCTCACGTTTATCCTTCTGGAGATATCGTGTTTACAAGCAATTTCCAGCATATTTACTATTTGACCCCTTGTGACCCCAAATGACCTTTCACCTCCACCAAAATGAATAGGGATCATCTACTCATTATGGGCAACTTACCTGCCAAGTATGAGATCACTCACAGTTACCCTTCTTGAGATATCGTGTTTACAAGGTTTTGACCTTTTGACCTCTCGTGGCGCCAAATGACTTTTGACCTCCACCAAAAACAATAGGGATCATCTACTCAATATCGGAAATCTACCTGCCAAGTATGAGATCCATCGGAGTTACCTTTCTTGAGATATCGTGTTTACAAGCCAAACCGTCACATACACACACACATACACACACACACACGACATCAGCATCGCATAGATTCCTTCGGCCTTCGGCAAGGAATCAATAAAAGTACTCTCTCTGCCTTGTGTGGAATGTGAGCTACTCTGCATCTTTCAAATTTTTAAACTTTGATGTCAATCAAAGAGCAGTCACCAACTGAGAATTTTGATATACATACACTAAAAATATACTTTGGGGTGATGACTGTCCATCTTTAACTGCATCCAGCCAGTTTACAATGCTAAAACACGTAACCATAAAGCGCCTTCACAGAATGACAGAGCAATATGCATGGCTCTTGAGTCACAACATGCAAAAGTATAGAGATAGTGTTCAACTTACAAATCAATATGCTTCACACGGAGAACATTTTGTCATAGTGGGATGAAATGTCTAGTTTATATAGAAGAAATGACACTTTTTTTCATTGATGATTTGAAAGCATAAGTATCTTAAGACAAACCTAATCAGTTTCATATGGCCATCTATATGCCAGAGACTGTTGGGTGCAGGAACACATTAAGTTCTCCTGGCTACTGTCTTTCCCCATCTGGTAGCGATTCCCACTTGATCAGCAGCCCGCAACACTGAGCGAAGTTTCTGCCGTGGAACCGAAATTCCTTGGCTCCTGAGGTATCCACTTATCATCTGAAAAAATAAACATTTTATTATTTAGATGTACTGAAGTTAAAATTAATGGAATGTATACAGCATAACACCAGTGACAACAGAAAGTGAAACCATACACTAAACGAAATGGAATATCCAAACAAGTATCAAGAGATAAACGAAATGGAATATCCAAACAAGTATCAAGAGAAAGTTTAGGGGAATTAAAATAATCCCAAAATTCATGAACTGACACCTTAGTAGAACCACACCTGTAATGGGGTCTGAACATCAATACTCTTGAAAGTGCATGACCATGCACATAAACATGTACTTGCCACTGAACCCTTGATGAAGAGTAAGGGTCTAGAAATGCCACAAGATTTAAAATGATATGCCCCCTTACAGATTAGATCCAACTGCCAAATGCCTTTCCTGTCTAGCTTGTACACAACAGGTTTAATTTTCTAATGAATAAAATAGCTTGCTTAATACAAAAATCATTATGCTTGTAGTGATGGGCTTTGTAAACTTGTAATGCTAACAATACCCTTGTAATGAAAATTTGAAAAAAATAGAACTTTTAATATTGTTTTATGACCATAAAACTTCCTGAGAAGAAGATGTCCCTTTAGCATTATGTCATGGCAACTACTAAGGCCATCTTCATTACATGGTATACTATAAATTTCTACAGACCAAAGCCACTGTTTAATTTGTTTAAATGCTACTGTATCTACATGGTGATAGAATAAACTTCCCTGGCCAAGCTAGAAATTTAAACTGACTCCCTTGTAAATGACTGCCTATGAAGGACACAAGAAACAGAAGAACAAGTGACGATAACCAAGTTTAAAGAAATGTCGCCAAAACCTGTGTGTGTATTAAAATACTGATTGCTGCATTTCGAGTTTTCATGTCACTGATTCTAGAATTATTTACTATTTAAAGGGTAAAATTTCCTTTGTGTTCACTTCTAATTTTACTTCACGGATACATGACAGGGAGTGAATGTAACTAATCTTTTCAGAGGAAAAATAGTTGAATCAAAATGACAGTACTGTACCAAAACTAGAGGAGTGAGGATTTTTTGCATACCAGATAAACTCCCTGGCACATGCAGTCTGATTGCATGAGCAGTGCCAGTCAAAAAAATTTATTAGAAATTAATTTATTGGACAACGAGTGAAACAGCTTTTTTATGTCCACATATTGTTCTCATTTCGATTTGAATTGGACAATCTCAGTGGGTGGATGATGGAGGAAATGAGGTTTAAATTCTGACTAATGGCTGCTGACAGAGTTCTGCTAAAACTTCATACATGAAAAAAACTTACAAAAAAGGAACGATTTTTCAATGAAGAAGTGTTTTAGATTGTGAGAGAAATGTAAGATAAATACTACATTTATGCATGAACTTTCATAACCGGAATGCAGAAATGTACTGTGGTTTCGATGATACGTTTTTTTCCATGTAATGCCATGATGTTCTATTTATGTTACTGGTCAATACTAGTATCTAAACCTGCTGGAAAAATACAGGTTTATGTTCATATGTAATCTTGGTAAGTCTTGGAAAATTTTGCTTTTTGACCTCTAGTGACCCCAGATGACTTTTAACCTCTGCCTAAAGCAGGAGGATTTTTCTCTGACCATAATGCATATACACTCAAAGTAGAAAGTTAATTCAAGCCTCCTGCACTGAGATGTGGTGTTAACAAGTTTTCAGAATTTGACCCACTGTGACCAGATGGCCTTTGACCTCCACCAACAACAATAGGGTTCTTCTTCGCACCATAACACATCCACATACAAAGTATGGAATGAGATCAATCTAAGCTTCCTACCTTGGAATATCGTTTAACAAGGTTTGTAAAGTTTGACCAACATGTAGTGACCCAAAATGACCTTTGACCTCCACCAAAAAATGGGTTCTTCCTTTCAATATGGGAATCTATATACCAGGATTGCGAACTGTCAGTTTCACTTATTGAGATATTGTGCTAATGAGTGAAGTGTCAGAAACATACACATACACGCAAACACATACATACATACATACATACATACATACATACATACATACATACATAGTGTACCATCATGAATGGATAGATTTCTCTTATTATCAAAACCAAAAACAAATAACTATGAACTGATGAATATTCTACGAGACCAGGTACATTCTACAAGACCATCTTGTTAAAGAGAACATGTATTAACCATCCCCAAACTGTATGACTGCTCTGCTCAGGCAATTATCTGCAACATTCATAATGTATGAAAATGAAGAGTATTCATTTGACATACTGTACAAACCTCTGTGCCACTGTTTGGGTGTTGCTTGCTCAAGTTACTAACAATGGCCATTAGCTCTTCATCACACATGCTTGTGTATCGCTGTCTCATTTTCATCCCGTGCTGATACAGGAGCTTGTACACAGCAGAAACAGAACACTTAAAATGTTGAGCCATTCTCTTAGCAGGATAACCTTTTTTATATAGGTATTGCAACTGCTCTAATGGTACTTCCAATTTTGGCCTTCCTTTTTGACCTGTTGGACAACAGTAGTAAATATGTCTTAAAAAGAATCAAAGTACAAAAAAGTAAGACAGGGAAATCAAAACACATCCACTAGGCCTACTCATCATCACTCCAGCGGCATCACTGCATCAACCATGCAGCAACACAACTTTCACTTAATAACAGGGTTCGTACACATTTTTCCAAACAAAATGCAAGGAGTTTTCCAGGACTAAATCTGCATTTTCAAGGAGTCAAAATACGACTGAAAATTTGTTACTTCTATAACGTTACACATTGTACACTTGTATGGCAAAATGTTTTATTTACCCAAACAACACTTTGACTTACCCTGCCTTCATGGGTCACTGTATTTCAAGATAATTACTTTAATCCATTTTCTTGAAATTTGTACATCTTTCATGCAGACTTTGCATCTAGCTTTGTGTCAGAACCATGCCTTGGCCTACACTGTTCAATCCAACTAGTGTACTTCAGATTTTTTACCCATGATAGTTGAAGACAACATTTACCGCCTGGTATTGTGGTAGACAATGGACAGTTACTCTGATGACTATCCAACTTCAGACTAAGTTAGGCTAGGGCTACCGCTAGGAACTTAACATTCGTATTGTAGTAGACAGTACTAGCCTATGCTGTCCTAACTTTGCAATGTTAGGCTTACAAGTAAGGTTGCAGTCTATAGGCTTACTACATCCAATCAAAATTGCTGCAAACAAAATCCATTAAATCCTTTCCACATCGGCACAAATATCTCACTGCAAGTTAAGTTTGGTACGAATTGTCCATCCCTGTAGTCCTAGTCGGCTAGTAGCAAAAAAACTGAAGGCTGTTTTCATGAATCGATGTTACGGACATCGCGGTTATTACCAAAGATCATGCATACTGTACTGCCAAGAAGTGTCCACAGCAGCAACAACAGTGCAGCATTACAGTATGTTACTACACTGCATGTGAGGCTATCACAGAGAAGGACTATAAGCTCTATTGAGGCTATGCATGTAAGCCAACTTACTGCCAGTTGTGTACATTTTTATTGCACTAGCATTTCTATCCCTTCTATGATCTTTTTCATGTGAATCAGTAAAAATTTGTCAGCAAGAATTTTTTAAAATCATATTCAATACTCAGGAGAATATTTTTTTCAGCTTGTATGTAAACTTTGAACAACAAAAAAAAAAAACAATTACATTAACAAAAAAAAAGGTTTTTTTGTGGGCCAAAAATTAAAGGTCATTTTACAAGGAGTACTGAATGACTTTTCAAGGTGATTTCTCAAAATATCTGAAATTCAAGGACTTTCAAGGGCCTGGAAAAACTAAAACGAAATTCAAGGACTTTCCACGATTTCAAGGAGGCGTGCAAACCCTGTCATAAAGTAAATTTCTGTTATAGGTTTCCTTCAGGAAACGACATACATACAAAAGTTAGTCATGACAAAACATAGTTTGAATGTGAACAGTATGACAGAGGAAAGGATTTGAAGCTACAGTATCTTTTGCAAAAATGCAAATGATCTCTAGCCAGTACCAGAGGCCCAAATCAGGAGGAGGTGGAGGAAAGAGGGCATTGGCCCCCCTCCAGAAGTGAAAAAGTGTGGGACAAAACTTTAATTTGGCCCCCCAAATTGGCAATAACAATATGGAAACATTCAGGCCTGTCACAGTGCCACCTTGAATTTTGAAGCATGCACGTGTGATACCACACACCACTACTTGCCTTAAATCACTGCCAGGAGTGTGATTTTTTGAACACCTATATAAAGAATAGGAACTCTGATAAATCTATTAAAGTTTAATACAACAGCGCACCTACTGTACCACACTCCTTAATTTCCTAAGGAGTGTGATTTGTAGCACACCTGGAAAATCTAAAACTCAGGGCCTGCATATTTTCACTACTTCGTCATTTTTCTTTAAAACAAAAGTGCAGGATATACATTACGGTATGGCAAATAGCTCTTTGCCTATATAATACTGTATCTCTGTATTAACACGGCTGTTCATTTTTATTAATAAAACCAAATTTGAGTTTTGACATTCCTTTGTTGATGGTTGTGCTCTACATAGGCAGTGTTTGAACTCCCCCTAGTGTTTTTGCCCAGGTTACTACCCTGTGTAATTTTTGCATTTGGTGTGCTAAGTTTGTCATCAGTAACAACTGAGACACCCAAAATCAAATTCATGGCTAAAAGCCTGTCTGGGACCCTTATGGCACCTGGACCCCATCCGTACAGTATCAGACTTTGTGTGCAGTGTATGCTACGTGTGCACAGTTTCAAGTTCACTCGTATCATATGCATTCCACCTCCCCCACCTCAGATAGAGAATTGAGCCACCTGGCCAGTACGTACTGTACGTCATTACAACCCAAAAAGTACTGTACATAGGTCTACGTCTTTATTACTTTAAGTGAATAATTGACATGTCTCCGCTGTAATTAACAACTTAGAAACTTTTCATTCCTACACAGCCTTTTTATAGCCTTGCACTGTTGTTTACATCCAGCACATTTCCACAGATTTCTCTAGACAATGGCTCTAGGAGGAGAGACCGCTTTTACGTTTCGGATAGTGACCCCTCATGACCTCAAACAACCTCTTAATTTGACTGCATATATGTAAATTCTTAATTGCTTCAAACCACTGACAAAATTCCATCTAAATTAAATGAGAAATGACAACATACTGTACATAACAGTCATTGTGCAAGTGGCAAACTGGGTGACAAGGAAGTCAGTTGGCTGGAGCCCCATGATTGTTGTAGCTCAGATAAAAGCTTTCAGCAGAGCCAAAAACTGTTCAACATAATCTTGAAGGCTATACTGAAGCTGCGTTATCATTTTGGTATTTGCCTGGCCCTCAAACATGGCTGTGCTCCGTTACATGGCCCAAGCTCATTACACTCACTGTGAAGTGTGTAACTTAGCGTAATGAAATAGGCCCAGGCCATAACCAGGGAGCTGCCACAGGCTCCCTGATTTAACAGAATACACAGCACTGTTCAAGGGCTATAGTTTTTGCCCAACTATTCTATGTTGTACATGCCTAGCCTAGTAAGTATACTGTTACATCGGGCTGCAAAGTCTCTCACACATTGGGCATGAGACTCACGCATTTGAGGTCAATCTCACGCTCTCATGCCAGCATCGGATTTCTCATGCAAAGCAGAGGATGCGAGGACTAAATACAAAATTCTGTGGAAGCATGATCATTGTATTGAAAACACAACCGATGACAGTCCAATCAGTGACCCGTGACCTGTGACCCGCGTAGGTTGTCAGGCAACTGTGTGTTACCGTACAGTATAATTCATTAAAAAGGGACCTCCTTTCATCTTTTGAGGATTTTATACTTCAGAACATGGGATGAACGTGTGGATTTTATTTTGCAGTCAGCTGCCAGGTCTACTGTACTTTTTTTGGTGTGGTAAACATGCTGTCCTTTGTATAAGGTAAAAAAACTGAGCCTAATGGTCCTTTAAACTTTTATCCCACTGGCAAGTAACTTATCCCGTTAAGCAAGGGACTTTGTTTGACTATATCCCCTCATCTACTCTCTCGGCATCCTATTATAGCACGTACCATAATGTAATGCTAGAACACCCTTCTCTCTCACTCAGCATATCCAATTGCTACCAGAAAGAACACTATAGATAACCTAATGAAGTTGACTGGATTGGCATCCCGTTCAATTGGCCTAGGTCTATGTAATGAAAATAGTTGAATTGGTTGCATGATTGCATCTGTTTTGTGATAATGAGTTGATGAATCAATTTTCACAAAATTAGACATCAAAATTAATGTTGTTCGGGGGCTGGAAAGGGCTATTTCCGGCAAACTGAGTGGTTGGTTTCACCAAAGTTAATAGACACATCCCTGGTTGGGAAACTCGGCGAACTGCACGGTCTATGTTGAGATCCTGATTTTCAGTAGTCACGTGACGCTAACCGTGCACAAGGCTGGTTGATTAGCTCTGCTACACGTGCGTACTCGTAGCACAAGGTGCTACATACATCACTATGGAAGTACAGTACTACTATACCTACCTCCAAAGTAGTACTTCTGTAGCACTACTTGTGAACCTTTATCAAACGGTAATTATGATTTTTTTTTTTTTTTTTTTGTAAAAGTTTGGTTTTGTTACTGTTTAGTCTTAAAACCCACCAAACACCGAACGGTATTTGCGGCTGGAGTTACTAGCTATAGTTAGTAGCCTACATACACTGCCAGCTTTATGATTAAACCTCCGCAATTGTCAACGGACCAAAATAGGGAAATCTAAATTTTTCAGGGCAAAAAATAGCTAGATAAGTGGGAAATTAGGGAGATTGGAAGATTTTCATCTAAATGTAGCCTTATAGCCAACTCAATCGATCGTACTGTCGTATACGCCGCGTTATTCGCTAATGCACAGTGAAAGTTGCCCTTGTATTTCCACGTTCGTTGCAGCTATTCATACGCCGTATTGTATGCATATCTCACTGCCGCGAGGTGTCGGCGTGCAAACTACCGGAGTCCCGGAAAAACCGGGGGAGAAGTTGGGAGGTCTGTGTCAGTTAGAGAACGACTCACTTTCTTCCTAAAGAGTGGAATTTAGTGCTTATATCAAGTATATATCATGGTTGAGTATTTTCCCTAAAATTATAACAGCTAACTGACTTGGTAATGTCAGATAGTGAACTGTCTTTTACTTCCACACGTGATAGTATTTAGCTAACGCTATACATCAATGCAAAAATGCAGAGTACTTCATCCAGGTCTTCGACGAGAGCAGACGTGTTTTCGTTTCGCTCTCGTCGTTTTACCGTGCTCAACTTATATCACTGTGTGATAGCTGTACTATATATTGCAATTGTGTACAAAACCTTATAGCGTGCTTGTGTTGTAGTTGATAAGTAGGTCTGGTCGTGTCCATTTGTTTGCGACCGCGCCTTGTTTCTGTGTTGCTTGTGTTTTTCTTACTTCATCCTATTTTTTGTCTTTTGTAAACTAGTTCTGAGGTTTTTTGTCCTTTATCCCGTGGCCTCGAGCCACACAAACTGCTGCTATGCCCGGAGGTCGGGATAGCACAATTGTTAGGTTAGAGTTTTCGTCGGGGGCGAGCGTCTCTCCCCCGCAGGCGTTTACTGTGTTGAAGAATAACGGAATACAGGTTAAAGAAATAGAGATGTTGCAGGCGCTTGCCGCCCGCAACACGTATGACCTAAAGTTCAGGTCTGATGCTGCTCGTGTTAAAGGTGTGTCTTGCCTGAAGGGAGTAGAGGGGCTCACTGTCACCCCATATGATCGCTCTGTGGCGGTGACAGTGTTATACCTGAACTTTGAGGTCGACCAGCGCCTGGTTGCGAGGGTTCTGAGCCAATACGGAACTGTCTCTGACATGCGATGGTGCAAATATGGTTCGGGCGAGTTGGCCGGCATATTTAATGGAAAGAGGCAGTGCCGTATGGAATTGGATAGGGACATCCCATCCTTCCTCTTCATAGGGGGTTCGAAGGCCCACATAAGGTACTTCGGACAGCCCCGCACCTGTTTCAAGTGTGGACAAGAGGGACACGAAGCCAGGTCTTGTCCCAACAGACGTTGCGGCAGGTGCCTGCAGGTGGGGCACGACAAAGCAGAGTGCCCCAACGAGGTGCGGTGCAACCTTTGTGGAGAGGAGGGACATGTCTCTGGTGCGTGCCCCACATCGTACTCTGCCCATGCCAGTGCGGATGTGGAGCAGGCACCTGAACCCTCGCAAGCAGGCCCAGAATATTCCACTCAGGAATTGGAGGAGGCAGCACAAGAAGTGGAACAAGATTTCCTCGCCTCAAAACAGTGCGAGGGGAGTACTGCGGCTCCCAAGGCGAACTCCTCACCATCCTCCCCACCAACACCAGTGGAAGCTGATAGGATGGCAGTGGAGGAGGACCTTCAGCTCTCCTCAGACTCTGAGTCTGCTATGTCGGATGGTGGGGAGCCTGCCTCAGAGCCTCCTCCAAAGGATCCACCTTCCGGGGAGGGCTGGTTTGATTTGTGTGAGGGAGAGGAGCCTTCATTGAAGAGGTCGGCCTCAGGCGGGGTGTTAGACCAGGGGGTTCACCATTCGGAAGACCCCACACCGAGTTCACAAAGTAAAAAGGTCAGGTCCCAGGTAGATACGTAGCCACTCATTACACCATGGCTGATCCCCTGTCCCTCTTGACTCTAAATGTTAACGGCATGAGGGACAGTCGGAAGCGGTCAAGGATATTCCAATTTTGCAGAACACTGGGTGTGGACTTCGTTTTCCTCCAGGAAACCATATTGTGAATGAGGACGATGTCCACACCTGGTCCTTTGAGTGGGGTGGGGGTTTACATGCTTCCTTTGGTTCAACAACATCTTGTGGTTCAGTTATTTTAGTTTCGCCTAGGTGGACTCCCCTGGTGGGAAAAGTTGATTCTGATCATGAGGGCCGGTTGATATGCATTACAATAAGACACCCTAGTGGGAAATTTTTCCTGTGTAACGTGTATGCGCCCAATCGGCCTTCAGACAGAAGGGACTTTTTCATGACCCTGCCATCCTTCGTTCCTGGCAGTGCTCCGTGTATCCTGGCAGGAGACTTTAACTGCGTCCCCGACACACAGCTTGACCGAATGTCCACATGTACGTCTTCGGGCTGTGGTGTCGGCACGTCGGAATTGGACATGTTCGTAAAGAATCACGACATGGTTGATGTCTGGAGAGCACAACATCCCGGCTTGTCCGTGTTCACTTGGCACCGCCCTGATGGCACGGATGCCTCAAGGTTGGACCGGGTGTACTCTCCACCTGCACTGTCACCGAGTGACTGTGAAGTTGTGACATGTCCAATTTCGGATCATGATGCAGTTACTGTCTCCTTTCAGCCTCCAGACTCATGGCCAACAGGGAGGGGGTTCTGGAAAATGAACACAGATATTCTAACGGAGGCTGACTATAGCGAACAGTTTGAAGACAGGTACGAAGGGTGGCGAACATTGAGGCCGGCCTTCTCAACAGATTTAGAGTGGTGGGACGACGTAAAGTCCCGCATCAAACAGTTTACAGTTGAGTACTGTGTAGCAAGAGCTCGTCGAAAAAGGGAGGAGTTCCTCTCACTCTGCTCTAGGGAGAGGAACGGGGACACCTCCGCACTTCTCGCAATTCAGCAGTACCTTGATCAAAAATTGCGCGGGGCCCGCGTTCGTGCTCGCGTGCATTGCGTGGAGGCGGAGGAAAAACCAACTATCAAATTCTACCGGGATGTCACAAAGTATGCCATCGATCGCCGCATAAGAGCAGTCCGTGACGTCCACGGTACAGTACAGAAGGACCCTCTCGACATCTTGGAAGTATTTAAGACCTTCTATGATCAGCTTTATACGCGGGCAGATGTCGATGAAGGCCTTCCAGACTCCCTTTTAGATAATATTGACAAGACCCCCTCTAAGGAGCAGAATGATGGACTTGGTTCTCCCCTGACTGTCGACGAGCTCTGGAAGGCGGTGGCGAAGATGAAAGGCGCCTGGGTCCGACGGTATCCCAGTGGAATTCTACAAACGCTTCTGGGGTACCGTCGGACACGATCTCCGTGATGTATTCGCCTCTGCCTTCTTTGCTGGCTCATTGAGTCCCTCGCAGCGCACAGCCGTTATAACATTGTTACCAAAGTCTGGAGACCCCCTAGAACCGAAAAACAAGCGACCAATTACCTTGTTAAATGTAGAGTACAAGATTCTGGCGAAAGCCCTTTGTAACAGGCTAGGCACGGTCATGCCGGATCTTGTAGGTTCTTTCCAGACATGTGCGGTGCAGGGACACAGTATTCAGCAGGTAGATGCGGGACTTAGTTGAATATGTGATGGACCGTGATCTTCCATGCGCACTTGTCTCCCTCGATCAGGAGAAGGCCTTCGACATGGTTGATCACGGGTTCCTCTTTAAAATCTTGAAGAAGTTTTGTTTGAATCCAGTTTTTGTTAAATGGACCTCTTTACTGTATAATAGTGTATATAGTCGGGTTATCGTTAATGGCCTACCGTCGGACCCCTTCAGAGTCCAACGTGGGGTACGGCAGGGGTGTCCCCTTTCACCTCTACTCTATGTATTGTTTAGTGAATCCCTTGCAAGAGCCTTCCAAGTTGAACCTTTGTTTCGACCATTTCACATACCTGGTGGAGCTAAAGTCAAGTGCCTCCAGTATGCTGACGACGTCACATGCGTAGTCTCCGACCTAGCTTCCTTCAGAGCCCTTACTGGCACGCTGTCTACTTTTCAAAGAGCGACAGGTGCCAGACTGAACCCCACCAAGACCAAAGGACTCCGTCTAGGTAAGTGGCGATCGAAACAACTGCCCTTCGCGGCATCATGGGTAGACGACGCCATAAAAATCAATGGCATATGGTTTGGTTACGGTTCACCCGAGTCACTTACCTGGAATGAGAAAGTGGACCTGGTGGAAGCTAGGTTGAAGGACTTTGGCGATCGCTACATTAGTCTGTTGGGGAAGGTAACAGTTATAAATCGTTTCGTTTACCCTCTCTTGTGGTATCCGGGCACTGTTCTGGCCGCTCCAGAGGGTGTCCTGGTGCGACTCGAGAGGGCTGTGTTTAGGTTTCTTTGGTCAGGGAAAACGGAGCTGGTCAGAAGAAAAGTGGTGTACCAGGTTCCTAGGCAGGGGGGATTGGGCCTTGTGCACTTTCCTTCAAAGCTCCGTTTTCTCCTGACCAAATGTGTTTTTAGTGCTGTCGAAAGTCAGATGCCGTTTGCCTACTTTGTCCGTTATTGGGGTGGATTATCATTCCGTTGGTGCTTTCCTACCCTGTTTAGCAACGGTGTACCTCACAGTTGGAGACCAACGAAGGCATACTGTCAGATGAGGGAGACTACATATTATGTCAACTGTAGGGGACGTTTTGCAGTCCAGTGCGGGGGACCAGTACCGGGCCATTTTTGATGACTTGGTTGGTCAGGTCCAACCCAACGACTATGCGTCAGGGCCGGAAGTGTGGCGTGTCGTCCACAGCAGGACACTCGATCACCGCCGGCGTGACCTGCTGTGGCGGATCGCACACGGCGCCATCGTAACGAATCTCAAGCGCCTTCGGTGGCGTCTTGGAGATGGCATTTGCCCCCGCACTGGATGCACAGGGTGGGGGAGTGTGCCCCACGTGTTTTGGGAGTGTGGCTTTGTGGCCCTCCTCTGGGAGTGGTTTCAAGCTCTGGCTGATCGCCTCACGTTTTGTAACACCTGGGCGGTCAGCCAGGACTACGCTTTGTATGGTCTGTCACCCCCGCCATGCAATACAAGTGTTCGCGGGATACTTACCTTTGCTTCGGCCTCCATAAAGCTGGCCTTGTGGAGAGACCGGTGTAATATTGTGTTTAGGGGAGAGGGGAAGCCTGCGGACGTCGTCCTGGCGTCGGTGAGGACGGAGATTAAGCTGAGGGTGGAGGCCGACTTCGTCCGTTTGCCAAGGTCGACGTTCGGCAGGTGTTGGGGTCCACTTGTTTCAGTGCGGGCGGATCGGGTGATAGCTAATTTGTAAATATCGTAAATATTGAAATTGCAAATAGTCCTACGTGATTGGCTTGGGTTTGGGGTGGTTTTGTACATAGTTAGCACAGACATTTTGTTTGCTAGCGCAATGTACAGATTTCTGTAAATAGTTCAGAGTTATGTTTTTGTCCGGTCAGGTTTAAGTTCTACTTTGTTTCTTCGTGCCTGTTTCTACGTACGTAAAAAGATCTCAAAAATGCAGAGTACGGTAGTTTAATTCTACTCAAGAAACGTGGGGGTTGTGGGCCATGGTTTTCTTCGTTTATTTTAACGTTCACAAATACTTACTGATTCGAAAGCTTCATGAAACCCTTCCAACCCTTGACTCAACTTCATTTCCATGAATGACTGAACACAACACTCAATGTAGCGATATCACTACTAGATCGATCATGTGCACGGTCAATGTCATGTGATGTACTTTTCTGCATGTCTCAACATAGCTACTCGGCTTGTACGTGGTGTGTATAGGGTGTACGTAAAGTTTCCTAACCAGGGATGTGTCTATTAACTAGGGGTGTACCGGATATCCGGTCCGGCCGGACTATCCGGCCGGATAATGAAAAATTATCCGGTTCCGGCCGGACATTTTTAAAAATCCGGCCGGAACCGGATTTTTTGTAAATCATTAGTAAAAGGCTCTACAAGTACATTTAAATGATATGCATGATGAAAATAGATTTGGTTCAGAAGATGCCTATGTAATGGAGTGGTACTGAAATTCTTGGCTTGACTTCCGGCTGGTCCTCTTCTTATCCCCTTTTTACATAATAAACACTCAGCAACTTCATCAGCCTGATCCTTGACAGAAAAATATTTCCAAATGAAAGAAGCCATTTTCCAAAGTAAGTGTCATGAAAGTCAGAACTATTGTGACACCAGAGAGGCCACATTAAGCTACACATTTAATGACAGCCAGTTACTAAATGATAGCCAACACTTGACACTCAAATACTGTAACTTAGTTCAAGGTAGGACATACAGTATGGTCAATATCACTCATGCTGTATGACAGCTGGTCTTGGTTACACAAAAGGATTGACATTAGAGTTGTGAATAGGAGTAACTTAAACAACAGCAGCCTTAGCAGGGCATGCTATTGTTAATGTCTGGCCCATTTCCTGTTTGTAAACTGCCAATTACAATTCCTTTATAACCAACAACTCAGTCACACAATATAAGTTAAAGAAAAATGTTTAGTTCAATTAGCCAAAGGGTATAGGCCTAGCCAATGGCTAGACTAGTAATACCCTGTAAAATTATTGCAGCCCCCCCCCCCCCATCGTATGTGTGCCCCCACCCCCTCCAACACATGAAGCCATAAAGGAGAGGTCCTGTACCATTCCAGTATTTGTAGAGGAGGTATGTGTATTGATCATTAAAATTTACTCTAAATACATATATTGCAATTGCTTATAAAGTAAAGCCTAATAGGTGATCTCTAAGCCCGACCCCTTTGCCATTATGTACCATTGGTAGGCCTACTTCTATTTTACTTGGACACTGATTTCAGTTACAAGATTCCTAATGAAAAAATCCGGTCCGGCCGGATAAAATCCGGCCGGATAAAATCCGGCCGGATAGTTCGTAATGTCCGGTAAAATCCGGTCCGGCCGGATCTTAAAATTCCATATCCGGTACATCCCTACTATTAACTATGGTTTCACCAAAATTTTCTGGTACGCTGGACTGTCGCTACGCTCCGCTTAGGCCTAGTCTCATTGGATAAATCTCACTCCATATGCTCACTCAAACTTCGCAGCCCCCAGGCTTTGACAAATCCCCCACCCAACAGTCCGGGACAAGTAAAAAGTTACTCGGCAAGTACATTGTTAAATATCATAGCCCGCCGGGCAAGTACCCCTATGAAGTCTCCCCAAAGGAGTTTAAAGGCATATTAAGAGTGAACAAGTAATGAAAAAAAGAATTTGTCAAAGCATGGCAGCCCCGGTTAAACTAAGGAACCAAGTCTACAGCATGTTACTGTGAGTCACAGGGCAAATTATGGGGACAGCTCTCTGTTCCATCGTCTCTTTGTTCGACGTCTCTATGTTCTATATGAGGTTAGTGTTAGGATAAGGGTTTGGTAAAGGCCTAGGCCTATCCCTTATCCTAATACTGGCCTTAGGGTAGACTTGCCGGAATATAGGGCCTAACTTAGGCCTAGCCTAGAGACGTCGAAACAAAAAGACGTCAGAATACGGAAGTGTAACCCATATTACAGTAGGCTACATGCGTTCCCAATAGTGACAGAGGGTCAGACGTCCTGACCAAAAATCCAAAATACGAAACAGGGTAGGCCTAATTAACGTTAGAACTAAGTAGGCCTATTACATAGAAATAAAAGTAAGGGAGAATGACATCAGCCGATCTGGACTGAAGCCGTTGATTTGGCTTGGTTGTACGGCAACAGAGCATCTGCGCGTATTGCAAATATCACGTCATTGCTTTTGCCCCAAATTATTGGCAAAGAAACTACAAGTTTTCAAGTTAGGAGTATTAAACATAATACTTAAGGCACCATGACTTATTTCTGTTGTGAGAATTACTCCTAATCTTTCGAAAAACCGATAAGCTATAACTTCTGCAGCAGAATGCACACTGTACGTACGGAGACACATCAATCAACCGGTCTTTTGCCATACAACGAAAGCGCCCTCACAATTTTCGTTGCTTCACCGGTTGAACATGCATGGATGCATTGTGTTAGCGTTCTCCCATACTTTTATTTCTATGGCCTAACATTAGGCCTAGCATACTTTAACTTAGTCCCCTGTATCCTTTGCCGTTGGCCTAGCCTACATGCTAACGATGGTAAGCGTAAGCGCTGTTGGCTAGGCTATTGTAAAACGCGAGGCAATAACTGTGTTAGGCTTAGAGGTTAACTGTCAATAGGTGATCATTTGACAAAAATACTCACCCTGGCCTGCATTAGACGGAGGCCGGTTGATCTGTCCATTTAACTGTCTTCCATCTAATTGTTGTGATGGTAGGCCACCCTCTGACATCACCTGTGCGTCTGTGATAGAACGTAGCTCATCTAGTACATCTGAGAGTGTATTGAACCTGTCCTCATCAATGGTGGCCCTAATCGCCTCTAAATTTCTTCTTGCTTGGATAAGCCGTTGTTTCGCTTCGGAAGCATTATTATTGTCCGTTAAGAGCCTCTCCACTTCGCCAAAAACCCGTGAAATTCTGTCTAAAACGACCTGTGCTTCTTCAGCTACCGCCATTTTGGAGACTGAGCTTTGCTGCCAGCCTGCATCGAACCATTGAGCAGTATAGCGACTCATGGAGTACAGTACTGTACAGCATGTGATGCATGGAGAACCTGATTATGTACAGTGTACGTACAGTCCAAGTGCCAGTTTTCGCGCTCGTCACAGTTGAATTACTGATATCAGCAAATGAATGCTGATATCAGTAATTCAACCGTAACGAACGCAAAAACGCGTACAACTGTATAATGTACGTGTTTTCGAGCTCGTCACAGTTGAATTACTGATATCATCAAATGATTTGGTGATATCAGCAAATGAATTGCTGATATCAACAATTGCATGAATTAGTGATATGTGCTCACAATTTGCTGATATCATTAAATCATTTGCTGATATCAGCAATTGTTTTGTTGATATCAGCAAATGATTTGTTGATATCAGCAAATGAATTAGTGATATATCCCATTTGATGATATCAGCAATTATTTACTGATATCAGGAAATAATTGGTGATATCAACAATTAATTGTTGATATTACCAATTCATTTGATGATATCATTAATTCATTTACTGATATCACCAATTCATTTGCTGATATCACCAATTCATTTGCTGATATCAGCAATATCACCAATTCATTTGCTGATATCAGCAATTCATTTGCTGATATCAGCAATTAATTGCTGATATCAGCAAATGAATTGGTGATCTCAGCAAATGAATTGGTGATATCAACAATTAATTGCAGATATCAGTAAATAATTGTTGATATCACCAATTATTTGCTGATATCATTAAATGATTTGGTGATATCAGCAATTATTTACTGATATCAACAATTAATTGCTGATATCACCAATTAATTGTTGATATCAAATATCGAATAAAAAGTAAAACGGCTTGCCATACGCCCGAAGGCAGCAGCACTTAAAAAGCACCGGGGCAAATACTGGTGCACCTTGCCCAAGGGTGCCCCGGAGGCAGTTGTGGTAAAGGGTAACCTCATTATCCCCACGCTTAAACAAGCTCCACAACCGGATGCAGTTTAAAGTCCTGCCCAGGACGGGTGTTGGTGGTTCTGTTTGTTGGTGGTGGCAGAGACTTTCGTTTTCTTTGCAGCGTGTGAATGGTTTTGTGTATTATATTTGTCATCCGACGAGTTTTGTTTGGTTTTGTTTTCGATCGTGTCTGTTTCGAAACACGTTAAAGGAAAATAAAAAGGAAAAGCAATTTGCTTAAGAAATTGCCAATCGAAATTTTCACCATACACAGACACAGACACGTTGCTATGCAGTGCACTGGATCCACAATAGACCTGTAAATAGTTCGCGGTTATGTTTTTGTTCGGCCCGTTTTTAGTTCGCCTTTGTTTCACCGTGCCAGTTTCTATGTACGTAAAAATTAAAAAAAAAAAAAAAAAAAAAACAATAGACCTGGTCAAAGCAACATGATCGAACATATTTTAGGCAGCATTTTGCATATGCTACGATGCTTTAACTGCCAGTTGCGAAAAATGAGAGGAAGGCAGTAGCTCCGATATACTGCTTTTCTGTAATACCAAGTATTTCCAGCATTTCTTGGAATGATGTAGTAACATCATCTGCAAGTTTTAGATGATTGAGATACACCTTTATTTTGCTGTACAGGGTTAACAGTTGCTCTTTTTCGTCACTTGTGACATTTTCTAGCGGTGTGAGAATCATAGTCCTAGGCATTGGTGGAATTGGAAAACCAAATCGGCAAATACCTTGTCTCTTCTTTCTACAAGTTTTGGCATGACTGTGTGCAAATTGAGAAAGTGGTCTTTAAAACCAGGTGCAGGTGGTTTGTTACAGGTTATGTATTTCCCAGTGTCCTGGGTAGGACTTTAAACTGCATCCGGTTGTGGAGTTTGTTTAAAGGTGGGAGTAATGAGGTTACCCTTTGCCACAACTGCCTCTGGGGCACCTTGGGCACTGTATTTGCAGTTACTGGAGTTCAGTAGTAACAAAGACTCTTTTGTTCCCTGTTGCACGGTATGTTTAGTTTGTTTAGCATTTGTGTTTGTGACCCGTCATGGTTTTGTTTGGGTTTGGGATTTTTCTTTAGTTTGCCAGTGCCTGTTTCTACGTACTAAAAAAGCCTGTATTTGCCCAGGTGCTTTTTAAGTGCTGTTGCCTTCGGGCGTAGTGTTGCCTTCGGGCTTGGTGTTGCCTTCGGGCGTCAGAGAAGGCGTGGTGTTGCCTTCGGGCGTCAGAGAAGGCGTGGTGTTGCCTTCGGGCGTGGTGTTGCCTTCGGGCTTGGTGTTGCCGTCGGGCGTGGTGTTGCCTTCGGCCGGGTGTGGTGGATTTCGGTGTGTGGTCTTTGTGGGACTTTGTTTTGGGGTTGTTTGTGGTGGTTGGGCTGGAGTGTTGTTTTTGGGGTGGCTGCAGTGGCAGTACTAAATCTCAGTAGTAACAAAGACACTTTTGTTCCTTGTTGCATGGTATGTGTAGTCTGTTTGACATTGTGTTCGTGATCCGTCAGAGTTTTTCTTTGGGTTTGGAATTATCCTTTAGTTTGTCAGTGCCTGTTTCTACGTACTTAAAAAGCTCTTTATTTGTCTATAAACAAAGCTATTTCATTGTTGGATGCATTAGCATACACAGGAGCATTATTGACCCATGCTAACATATGAATATGTGGTGAACCACGCTGTTGAAATTCCACTCGGTAGAAATGATCAATGATTTCACCAACTGGATGATATGAACTAAGCAACACATCATTGATAAATCTACGAATCATGTAGTCAAAGTGTCGTGCACATGTTACAGGATCACTCTGTATGAGTTCAGATTTCTCATGCCATGTCAAATTTAATAACTCAGCATCTGAATACTCTTTACTGTGCACTGTTTTGCCAAGAATTCTGAGAAAATGTAACCAACGTGTCTCTGCTGCTGAAAAAGACATAAACCAAGTTGGAATTCCTAGCTGCCTAATCATTGCAAAAAGTTCTTTCTTTGTGTTTTCCCAGTATGGTGGTGAACCTCTGACAGTTCTTAATACTCTGAATCCTTCATCGAGGCAAAGCAATTCTTTTACACGTTCCATACTTTTGAAAACTTCAGCTGTAAACTTTTTGCTGCCTATTTTCTTTTTTCTCAAACTAAGTGTTGCTTTCTGTTGGATCTGATTTATCTGCAGCTTCTTTGCTTTGTAAAATATGTTCAGAACTGATTTTGCAAATCTCCTGTCTTTGTGTCTGAGTTCCCACTTAGAAATACTACTGTTAGGAACTCTGACCTTGCTTTTATGTCTAGGCTGCTGATAAAAAGTTAGGAAAGACGAGTTCTTGAGAATATTTGTCTTGAAAAATGTCAAAGGGACAATTCCTTCACCTGGAGCAAAACACTCAGAATCAGGAGTCATTTCTGACTGGTTTTGATCTACTGACAATGAGTCTTCATTTGTATTTAAACTGCCTTCTGTATAAGAATCTCTTTCAACAGGGTCCAAGAATTCTTTCCAATCTTGTTTCATATTGCTGAGGTTTTCCCTCCATGACTTATCAATTGTTACACCTTCATCTCTGTAGAGTTTACTGTTATTGACAAGCCAAAGAGCAGCATTAACAACTTTGTTAGGTCTCACATTGTGGCTCTGTACAGAGTGTTTAAATGAAAGTTTCCTCTTGAATTTCACTGGGATAGTGTGAGTTTCATCAATAGACCCTTTTCCAAATAGCAGTTACAATGGATTGTAGGATAGAGTTTTGGTTCACATCACTTTTGGCCACAGTAAATTGCCATCGACAAAAATGGTGCACACTGAAACTGTCCCATAATCCTTTGTAATTGCTATTTGGAAAAGGTCTTTTCTGCGTGGCAAAGGTCTTTCAGTGGTAGACACATCAGCAGGAACATTGGCATTTCCTTTTAAACCTAACTTGCGGCCTCTGGGAAATTCTCGAATTTGCATAAAAGGAGTGCGCAATCAAACTTACCTTAAATTTTACCCATGACGACAATGGATCAGTCCAACAATAATTACCCTGAGAACAACAATAAATTAGTGTAAAAAGGGGCGACCGCCGGGGCACAACAGTTATGCAGTTTACAGAGCATAGTCAGGGATTCCGCCAGAAACTCAAAAAAGGGAGGATTTATTACTGCTAAACCCTGAGTCCAACTTGATGATGACCTAGGTCAAAGTTACAAGTGGGTTCAGGGGGAGAAAAGCTTGCTTCAAAGTCCCTATTTGGTGTAATTTGAAGGGTTTTAAAGGCCATTTATATATGTAAGTTCAAACATTGCTGCAAAAGTCTTTTTCTTGAGTAAGAAATCAAGATATTGACAGTTTCTGTTTTTTTTATGGAAATGAAAGGGCGGGGGATCTTACCTACCTTCTTCTGGGAAGGTGGGGACATCCTCCCCCCCCCTTTTCCCCCCTTGACGGAAACCCTGATAGTATGATTTGACATTGAAAATGATTTGCATTTTGATGAAATGTGTTCAGGGGAGCCAATACTAAATATACCCGTCAGTCAAGGTAATAGACCAGGTTAAAATAAAACAACTTACATATGGTTATAGCTTAATAATGGGGCAGGGCATAATAGGTCCTCACCCTTGTACAAGTTACCATTGCTCCAACCATTTGACAATTGCTGTAATACTCATGGACTAATTCTTCAGGAAAGTTAGCAATTAAACTGCCAGTCCAACCGTTTCTCCTATGTCAAGAGTGGACCTATTCTAAGAAGAAGGCATAGCTTAAAAGTAGATACATGGTGTAGTAGCGTTCTTTTGATTTCCCTACAGTATGAAACGCACTTAGCTTGTAAATATGATATCTCAAGGTAGGAATGTTTGATACTTTTCAAGCTTGGCATAGATTTTCTTATTGTGAGAAAGAACCTTATTGTTTTGGTGGTCAAAGGTCATCCGAGGTCACCAGAGCTCAAATAGAAAACCTTGTACACAACATTCCAAGTTAGAAAATACAGATACCCTCTACTCGTATATCAAGAGTGGACCTATTCTAAAAAAGAAGGCATACTTAAAAGTAGCTGTAGGGGGTGGTAGCCTTCTTTTGAATTTACGGGATGAATTTGCACTTCACCCCTATATGCCAGGAGTGGACCAATTTAAAAAAAAGAAGACGGGGCTTAAATGAAGGTAGACCGTTCTAAAATAGCACAAGCTTGCAAATTCGATGGCACACGCGCACATCCTCTTTCTGGTTAAAATTATATATTATACATGTATTTGAAAATTCCATTGTATTTCAGGTTGACTGCAGCATTCTGAAGCTGAGGGAGGATACAGATCTTATTAAGTACTTACCCAAGTATGGTGACAGAGTGGCTTTAATTCACTTCGCAAAAGCCCCACAAAGGAGAAAGAAACAAAGCGGAAGGTGAAGCCCATCGATACTCTCTCAAGAAAGTTTAAAGCCAGACATCATCAACGTGATGATCTAGACAAACCAGGGCCCAGTAAGTCTGATGCAAATGTTGTGCATAAGTCATCTAAGAATGCATCTGCTGTAAGAAGGGTAGGGTCCACGGTGGCTGGATTATGAACATTCCGCACAAGTTGACCGTTAAATGAGAAAAATTACGGTTCCTAAATTTGCATAGAAGTCAGATATTCTGGAGGAAGGAAAGGAACTGCCTCAAGGCATCTCCTCCAAGAACATAGTAGATGCGTTAAAGTTTGATGTAATGGACTATGAGGAATATATCCTCCGGTTGTTTCAAAGCTTTCCTTTCCCAATAAGCAGAGCGCAAGAGACAACAACAAACCATTTGCAGAGGCTTGTACGTAGCACAGGCATGAGTATCGTGAGGATGTTTCCTCGGTTTTGCAATGGTTCTGACGTGCTATCAGATAGGGCAGTAGCAGTTTCATTCAATAAGATGACCGGCTTAGAGAGGAGACCAGTTGCCGACACTTGCCCTTAGATACTAGATCTTCCTACCATGTACGACTTCCCACAAATCAGATCTGAATTTAAAAACCTTCTGGAAAGTAGTGTATGGGTTATGGAGTTGGTGTAGCCTATATGTCGTACCACTGCAATTTGAGGGGGTAGCCAAGAGTGCAAGTTCTCTTTTTTAGGGGAGGGGGTGGGGATATTCACGTATGAACTCCCCTATTGTGTATATATTATGCACAGTATGTTGTGCTAACCTTGCGTTGTGTTATTGAAAAAAGAGTAGTTGAAGTTATACGGCTTTTAATATTCCATGTACTGGCAAACGTTGAGCACATTTGTTGTCTTGGGAAGGACTTAAAACTGCATCCGGTTGTGGAGTTTGTTTAAACGTGGGAGTAATGAGGTTACCCTTTGCCACAACTGCCTCCGGGGCACCCTTGGGCAAGGTGCACCTGTATTTGCCCCAGTGCTTTTTAAGTGCTGTTGCCTTTGGGCGTAGTGTTGCCTTCGGGCGTGGTGTTTGCCTTCGGGCTTAGTGTTGCCTTCGGGCGTGGTGTTGCCTTCGGGCTTGGTGTTGCCTTCGGGCGTGGTGTTGCCTTCGGGCGTGGTGTTGCCTTCGGGCTTGGTGTTGCCTTCGGGCGTAGTGTTGCCTTCGGGCTTGGTGTTGCAGTCGGGCGTGGTGATGCCTTCGGGCGTGGTGTTGCCTTCGGTCTTGGTGTTGCCGTCGGGCGTGGTGTTGTCTTTGGGTGTGTGGTCTTTGTGGGGCTTTGTTTTAGTGTGACCGGGGGGAGGTTGGTCTGTGGGGTTTTGGGGTTGTTGTCAGTGTGTGTGTGAACATAGTTTTCTGTTTGGTTTGGTGGTGTGTGGATGGTTTTGCCTTTGTGTTCCTGTCCGGTCCGGTTTGAGTTTTCTTTTTTGTTTGTATGTGCCGTTTCGATGCACTTAAAAAGCCCCCCCCCCCCCAGCATACATGCCGCCAATAATATTGGTTTGGGGTGGCCGGGGGGAGGTTGGTCTGTGGGGTGTTTGGGTTGTTGTCAGTGTGTGTGTGGTTCTATTGTTGTAATGAACATAATTTTCTGTTTGATTTGGTGGTGTGTGGATAGTTTTGCCTTTATGTTCCTGTCCGATCCGGTTTGAGTTTGTTTTTTGTTTGTATGTGCCGTTTCGATGCACTTAAAAAGCACATTTGTTGTCTTTTAAACATATCAGTCCAGTGTGAAAGACTTGCTTACATGAAAAAAGTAGCCATACAGTAGTTATAAAAGTTCTTTCATATTGTGACCACATCCAGTGTGTTTTGTTTGCATCTTACATTCCAATAACTGTATCTAACACCTCCATTAATGGATGATTACCTATAGTTTATAAAAGGCTAAAACAGGTGTCGGTACTCTATTTTCAATCAAACAAGCCAGTGTTATAACTACAAAGACAGATTTGTTTGACAGTTATAAATGGTAGTAGATGATTATGCACGAGGGGACAAGGTGGACCCCAAGTCAAGTGCCTCCAGTATGCCGATGACGTCACATATGTAGACTCTGACCTAGCTCCCTTCAGGGTCCTTGCTGGCACGCGAGCTTTTTTAGTTTATCGAAACGGCACATACAAACAAAAAACAAAAAAACTCAAACCGGACCGGACAGGAACATAAACGCCAAACTATCCACACACCACCAAATCAAACAGAAAAGTATGTTCATTACAACAATAGAACCACAAACACACTGACAACCCAATACCCCACAAACCAACCTCCCCCCCCCCGGCCACCCTAAACCAATATTACTACATACCGCCAACGAAAGACAACACCAGAACAAACCACCACCACCCATCAACAACCAAAAAACCAAAACAGCAGACCAAACAATCATCAGAAACTGCCCCGGGGGGCCACGAGGGGTCCGGGCGGGGTCCACCTGCCACGAGGGGTCCGGGGTGGAGTCAACTTGCTATATTTACAGTATGTACACTATATTCACTATTTACACTATTTACACAAAAAAAAAACTGAACAAAACTGGGCCAAAAATACAGGCGCACCTTGCCCAAGGGTGTCCCGGAGGCAGTTGTGGCAAAGGGTAACCTCATTATCCCCACGCTTTAACAAGCTGTAGCTACAAGCAATATAGCAAGTTGACTCCACCCCGGACCCTCGTGGCAGGTGGACCCCGCCCCGGACCCCTCGTGGCCCCTTGGGGCAGTTTGTGATGATTGTTTGGTCTGGTGTTTTGGTTTTTTGGTTGTTGTTGGGTGGTGGTGGTTTGGTCTGGTGTTGTCTTTCGTTGGCGGTACGTAGTAATATTGGTTAAGGGTGGCCGGGGGGAGGTTGGTTTGTGGGGTATTGGGTTGTCAGTGTGGGTGTGGTTCTATTGTTGTAATGAACATAATTTTCTGTTTGATTTGGTGGTGTGTGGATAGTTTTGCCTTTATGTTCCTGTCCGATCCGGTTTGAGTTTTTGTTTTTTGTTTGTATGTGGCGTTTCGATGCACTTAATGTAAGTAGTTCGGGTTTGGGGTGATATGGTGGGGATTAGCTTGTTAATGTGTTTTCACACCGCGAGCAAAGCAACGCAAAACGAACCTGCGGTTTGCTAGTGTCCCGCTTGGTATACTGTATGCCCATTTAATTTGCCCAAAGCGATGGGCAAACAAGATTCACGCGCATATATTATTGCTGTGTTTATTGCAGGAAGTAAACATGGCGGCCATCGGTACTGAAGATTTTCTAAGTTTATTGGCAGAAAAAGAGGCATTGTGGAGAAAAGGTCACCCACACTTCTCTAATAAAGATTATAAGAGCGAAAAATCTTGCAGAATTATCAGAAAGGAGTGGTATGACAAGTAAAAAACGTTTTGTCGATCCTGTCTCAAGTCCTTCATAAGGTGACTGTATTTAGAGTACTTTTTTAGGGAGAATAGCGACAATTAAAATTTGTGTCTAGCATATACTGCACAATGACTCCCGAGTCCTTTGTAAGCTCTATGGGTTTAATTTTCTTGGGTGCACTTTAATGGGCTCCGTATGGGGCCACACATATAGGTTTGTTACCTGGGAGAGAACAAGTTTAAGAACTCCCATACCTAATTTGGGGCCCTGGGCCCAGGTCCCACAGATTGTGGAGTATTACGTAGTATTACATGTGTGGTATCTCCAAATAAAGCACATAAAGAAGGAAAATAAACTGTTGTTCACATTCACCTTAGAATCTCACCAAGAATCATAGCCTTAATCTAAAGTCATAGTGTTCCCAGTATTGGGCCCTGGGCCCACTAACCCCAACCATTCATCTTTTGATATTGGTGGGAAATCCATACATTCTAAACCCTTTCTCGGACCGATTGTTGCACTCAAATGCACTATGGGATTCCTTTCCCGAAAACAAATTGTACCGAGTTAAACCAACGGTCGGAACTGGGGGACATGGAACCCCAAGTAAACGGAGAGATGATTTAGTTCTGACTAGGGCTCGCATCGGTCACACTTACCTTACCCACGCCCTATTTACTTCACGGGGATAAGAGACCATATTGTATACCCTGTGATTGTGCTGTCACAGTCAGTCACATTCTCGTTGACCATATTCGCCAGTCAGTGTTCTCCACTAGCTGTTTTGTCCGGGGGCTCCGCCCGTACAAAATCTTCCACACTACTTTAGCGCCCGTACAAAACTTTGCCGCCCGCACAGAAAATTGACCCGCCCGGTCAAGAAGTTGTCTGTACTCTCAAATTCAGGGTTGCCATATTGGCGTTTTAGACGCCAAAATAGGCAAATTTGGCGTTTTTTACCTCTGTCGTCCGGTAAAATTTGAAAGTGCACGCCAAACGGCATTTTGGCGTTTTTTGGGCCTAATGCAAATAAAAATAAAACACCCTTCTTTTTTCCCCGATTTTTATAGTCACCCGAGTGAGACGTAAAGGGTTTACAATTTACACTCCACCTGTAACAATAATAGATTGAGTATGTAATGATGTATATCGTATTACCGTATGTTGACAAAACCAGTCACGACTGAAACTCTCCAGACGGTCAGGGAAGTAAAGAAAGTGGGAAGCGCGCGGTTTTAGAGAGAACCGCTGATAAGGTCTTCCAGAGGATGATGCTGCAAAGTGCAAACCACAATTTTTTCTCTCTCTGGTGGGGAAAATGACAGCCCTTGTAGTTCATTGTTAATTAGGCCGGGTCGGATTTTTTGGAAACAAACAGTTGCCAGGTTCAAGGTGATGGGCACAGGAAACACGTGACAGGAAATGAAGATGAAGAACTATCAAAGCTTAGACGAAGCATTGTAATTTTGGGAGGTGGGAAAGGAAGATAGAGAATAGACACCTGGGTGTTTGCAAGTCACAATTTTCAATCACTTTATTCGCTTTCACATTCGTGGTCTTGAAGCACCTTTTTGATAGTGCACACCTTACAGTTTGTGAGTGTCCCTCGTGAGAAAAAGCTTGATTTTGTTTTCATTAGCTGAACAGCTAATCATATTGTAAAGCTAAAGGGAACGACGGTGAATAACTTCAAATCACAAAATGTCGAAGTGGAATAAAAATTATGAGAAGGGACGAAAATACAAAGTTGAATGGGAGAAAAAATTTGCTTGGGTGTCAGCATCTGAAGAAGGAAGCAATAAAGCTTATTGTAAGTTGTGTCGCCGATCAATGCTAGCCAAACGCGATTCACTTATTCAGCATGAAAATTCAACTGTCCACGAATCACGCGTTGGTAGAGCTTCAACAAGCAAACCCTTAGTAGATTATTTCCAGAAATGTGCAAAAAGGAAACGCAGGAAATAGAACTAAAGCTAGCTGTTCAAAGTGCGTGTCACTCAGCTATTATGACAATCGATCATTTGGGAGAAATATTGACCAAGCATGGAAAAAACATTGTGTTCTCAAACTTAAAATTACATAGAACCAAATGTACAAAACTGATCACGGACGTTATTGGGCCGGTTTCAAGGAGGATATGGTGGAAGACGTTAAGGACAAAAACTTCTCATTGATTATTGATGAGACTACTGACATTTCCACAGAGAAGGAGCTTGCTATCATCATCCGGTATTACAGCGAGAAAGCTCAAAAGATCACTGATAGTCTATTGGAACTTATTCCGATGTGTACTGCTACTGGTGAAACCATCTTCAATGGGATAACAGAGGCTCTCGCAAAATGTAACCTGTCTCTAACAAATTGCATTGGGTTGGGTTGTGATGGTGCTAGCACAATGGTGGGACAGTACAAACTCTGTTTGGTCGAGAGTGCATGAAAAAACCCAAACTGCGTTCTCATGAGATGCATCTGTCACTCCTTGGCATTGTGCATACAACACGGGTTTGACAAACTGCCGAGTTGTGTAAGTTACTTGTTGCAGGAAATTCCTGGTTCGTTTTTCCACAGCAAAGTGCGCAGAGAAGATTTCAAAGCCCTCTATGAAGAAATGGATGATCGCAGCAGTTCTGAAGTGCCATTTATTAAACTATCGCAAACCCGGTGGCTCTCAAGGCGGAAGGTTATAGGACGAATTTACAAAAACTGGGTTGCGCTGCAGAATTATTTCTCGACTATTAATGCAGACCACCAAAAGTTGAACGGACCCCAAAGGTACAAGGCAAGAGAAATTTTGAACATGCTCCTGGATAAAGCGAATTATCTGTATTTGACATTTGCATTGCCGATCGTTACAGAATTTGAGCGTGTTAACGCATTCTTTCAAGCCGACAAGGCAGACCCCAGTGCAGCACTGGATGAGCTTAACTTACACTTCCAAAATTTGAAAAGTCGAATGTACGACAATTTTGGTAATCAAAAAGCAACCTCCCTTGTAGACTTTGGAGCAAATTTTGTTTCGGAATCTGCTGAGTTTTTGAAATCCTCCACTGTTTATGCTGTGGCAGCTGTCAAACAAAGATGCTTGGAAATGCTGAACGAGTGCATCGCACAGGTAGAGAAAAGACTACCCGAACAAAAGAACGCGTTCGTGGGCCTTGCAACCCTTAGCCCTGGTACTATCCTCAGTCAAACGATTCGTTGTCAATTTGTGAACCTACCATTTCAACATTTACTTGGTGAAAACGTGAACAAAATTTAGGAGCAGTACCGTCAAATTCTTCACATCGACTGGAGGGACCACTTTCCCGACAATAAGATTCCAAACGAAAGTGAGGCATTCTGTGCTTGTGTATGTCGATATGAGGATGCTGCAGGCAACAAGAAATTAAGGGAATTATCCATGTACGCTCTGTCCTGCTTTACCATCCCCTTGAGTAATGCTGTAGTTGAGCGTCTATTCAGCACTGTTACTTTCGTGAAAAACTCATTCCGGAACAGGATGAGCATTAAAACACTAGACGCCATTACACGGATCAGGACCACACTCCATTTTCAATCAAAGTGCTGCAAAGACTTCATTCCTACGGAAAAGATGTATACCCTGTTCAACTCCAGCATGTATGAAACAAGACCGAAGCAAGACGATCGGCCACAGCCACACGACCTTCAGTCTGAAGAGGAGGAGGAGGGGGAACTGTAGGCCATTAGGCGTATAGGTACCCGCTTGAGAGTTCAGATAGAAATCCCTCGTGTTCATATTTATATTTTCACTGTACTAATTAACTGACTAAACTATCACCAGGAGAAAGTCTTTGTGTTACTTTTTTTTTTGTCTTTTGAAGACTTGTAACAGTTTCTCACTGAATATGTTTCGTTGTGCACAGTTTGAATGTGAATAAGACTCAGAGATGCAGACAAATGACAATAGTTCCCAACCATTAGACGATGATGGCCTGTATCGAGTTGTGGCATCGGTAAAGATATCTTTAAATTTTCTCTCATTTTGTTCGAAATTGTAAGCCTTAGTTATCCAAAACTGTGAAAACTAAAAACGTTGACACGTGTTATATATACTGTACATAAATAAAGGGTCATTTTTCCTCAAGTAGGTGCTTGTTCTGATTTGGCGTTTTTTCATGTGATTTGGCCGGTTTCGCCACAGAAAATCTGGCAACCCTGCTCTCAATCACAAACACCACAACTTAGTCGTTTAACTGCCTTTTATATTTGATTCCAAATACTCATGACAAGCAATGTATAATAAAACATCGGAGATGCAAACCCAGCTCACTTGCACCTGAGCTCTTATATCGTTCAATATGTACTTAGGCTACTGCGTTTCTTTGGTATGTTTCCGAAGTAGAAATCCGTTACCATCAAACTCATACACTAAACGAAACCATTCAATTGAACTGGCCCCTAGGTTTCCCGATTTTCACCCGAAATTTCCATTAAAATGAACTGGAGCTTGAGATCTGCAAGTCAAATATATTTAGAAAATGCAATTTGCAAAAAAACGACCTCGAAATGCCCAGATTTGAACTCATAGGGAAGGCTAAGAACATGGCCGTAGATTGCACCATTTGCGATCTAAGCCCTCCTAAATTGTCAAAATTTTCCCAAAGGGGACGGGATGTCCCCCTCTCCTTAGACCCCTCCCCAGGACGGCGATCACAAGAGCCCCCGGACAGAAAACAGACCGGACAGAAACAGAAACAGTGGAGAACCCTGATACATAGCAGACTTTTGAATAGGTTAGTTAGTTAGTTAGTTAGTTAGATGGGACTTAACGACACATCAACACAAATGTGTTATGTAGTGTCAGCAAGATAAAAACGGTAAAACTAAAGAGAAACTGTTGGGAAAAATCCTAAAAGCCTAGACAAGATCAAACGCGGGAGTCATGTCAAAACTTCCTGTAAAGGTCACTTTCTTTGAGAAAGTCCAAAATGAGAGACGGATCTATGTGCTCGAACAATGTCTTCAGGTGTGGCACAGTGTAATACTTCTGACGAATATGGGAGTATTCATAGCAGTCGACGAGAATGTGACTGACGGTGACATCACAATCACAGGGGATACAATATGGTCTTTCATCCCCGTGTAGCAAATAAACATGGGTTAGGTAAGTGTGCCCGATGCGAGCCCTAGTCAGTACCAAATCATCTCTCCGTTTTCTGACACTATATAACAAATTCGTGTTGGTGTGCTGTTAAACCTCACCTAACTAACATTATTACTGATTCCTGGTGCTTTGCAGACTGTACTTAAGAAAAAATGTGCAAGCAAAATGAAAATGATTAATACTTCACTTTCTTTGTTAGTTTTTGCATAGTCATATTTTGTTGCCTATTTTACCACCGTCAATCTTTCCGCTTGTTCTAGAAATAAAATGTGAAATTATTGATCCTTTTCAGTTGAAAACTTGTAATAAGTGAAACATGGCCTAATGAGAAAACTGTTAAATATACTTTGATCTGAATGGTAGTATTTACGTGAATCCGTAACAGTACAAAACATAAACAAATGCTGTCATTATTAATTGGATTTCTTTACTTACATAATACATCACATCACAGTCCTGGGTAGGACTTTAAACTGCATCCGGTTGTGGAGTTTGTTTAAACGTGGGAGTTATGAGGTTACCCTTTGCCACAACTGCCTCCGGGGCACCCTTCGGCAAGGTGCACCTGTATTTGCCCAGTGCTTTTAAAGTGTTGTTGCCGTTGGGCGTATTACTGCCATCGGGCTTTGTGTTGCCTTCGGGCGTGGTGTTATCCTCGGGCGTGTGGTAGCCTTTGGGCATGTGGTGTTGCCTTCGGGCGCGGTGGCCTTTGTGGGCCGGTTGGTTGACGGGTGGGATTTTGGGATGGTTTGTGATTTTTGGGCTAAGGTGTTGTTTTGAGGTTGGCTACAGTGGCAGTTTCTGAACCTCAGTAGTAACAAAGACTTTTCTTCCCTGTTGCATGGTGTGTATAGTTTGTTTGGTATTGTGTTTGTGATCCGACAGGGTTTTGTTTGGGACTGGGATTCTTTAGTTTCTCAGTGCCTGTTTCTACGTACTTAAAAAGCTCCCACAACCAAAGATGAAGCAGCACAAAAAAGGGGAAAAATTGAAAAGGTTGGTTAAACATTTAACTTTCTTTGCTAGTGTTTCTCATAGGCATACTCTTGCTGCCAAGTTCATCACGTTTCGTTAGTCTTTCAGCCTCCTTTTGCAGTTGCTGATTTCTTTTTCAGCAAAAAAGTGCAAGCGAACATTGATGATTTGATTGAGTTTATATTTGAGATTGTGGCAAGAGAGATTTGGGTATCTTTGGTCACCTGTTCTGCTTTAATGACAAGAACATCTTTGATATTTGATTCCCTCATGAGGTTACTTCCTTGCCCCTAAACAGTGCCTCCACTTTTACCAGCATGTTAAAGACCTTTTCTGATACATTCTGCAGACAGCCTGGCCTGTGCTCTTTCAAAAGGGCGAGTGCGGCTGCTTGATGTGGTCCATGATGTCTATCCTGAGCCCCACCAGCGACATCACTCAAGCAACCACCGCACGCTTTCTCGCTCCTCTTGATAGAGTTAATACAGGACCCAGCACGGTTATAAAGACTCAAGTTTAACTTGGGGAAGTTCTGTGAGAAACTCCTCATCTGACAGGCAAGGGTCAGGAATTTCTGGCTGTAGTGGCACCTGTAAATTCTGGGTGAGGAACTGTGCTAAAAACTCTTCGTCATCTTGCTCATAGGTTCCTTCCACAGATCCTTCTCTTTCTTTTAGGTGATTTCAACCCACCCTTTCTTATCTAGCTGACACTATATAACACATTCGTGTTGGTGTGTCGTTAAACCCCCATCTAACTCATAGTTTCCTGCTTGTTTTAGAGTAAGGAACTGAGCACTGCTGATTAATTTCAAGGCATACTTGAATTCCAGAGGTGATGAGAACAGTCTTCCTAAGACCAACTACTGAAAACAAATATTCTAGGCAGTCCTGAGTAAGTCTAGCCGTGAGAACAAATTTGTTCCCAGCATTAGGCAACTAAACTAAGTTGAAGGACTGATGTAGAAAGCACCACTCCAGTCTGTATTGGTTTCCATGAACCATTTCCAACTGATAAGCTCTTGAAGACGGTTATAACATTTTTGAGGAATGTTACTGTGTCGTTGTATTTTTCGCTGTTAAGCTTGCTCAATGCCAGAATGGGATGACGACTTGCCATCAGTTCAAACCAGTGGTTCACGAGTTCCATAAACCATGCTGTAGTTAAGACACCTCGAGTTGTATTTTTTGTTGCCATCCAAATTTACTTAACGTAGTAGCAACAAGGAATGTCCTTTAGCTGTTAGATATGCCATCTGAATTTTTAATCACAATAATCTCTAATAATCTCTATAAAACTTAAAAATCTTTTCATGAACGCCATAGCTAGTAGAGTGCTATAACAAATGGAACTCATACATTTCCAAAGTCTAGAAATGACGAGCTTTGTAGAAGACTGTGCAAACAACTTAAAGGTGTGAGCAAACAACTAAATACAGTAAAGTGGCAGCTGATGATTACCTGAACAACACTAACCTCTTTCCATTTTTTTAGTGAAGAATCATAAACAGTGTGTGGAATTTCCTCACGAGAAACAACTAAGTAATCAACATGCTTAGGAAACAAAAAGTTCTCAACCCTGGAAGACAACAATAGTAAGAGAGAAACTTATGGAAGTTTTTCAAGAGGTGCTGTGATGGCTGTGATCGACCTATCTCTGCACTGAATGCCACAAATGTCAGGAATAGAATTTAAGAATCTTTTCATTTAATGGGCAGTCGGTGTCCGAACTGGAGTATTCCTGATCAGAATCATCAAGGTCTACATTGGCTACAAGTTGCTGCAACAGATCAAAAGAGCAGGTAAATATTGTGATCTCATCACCTTGTAATTGGCACAAGAGCTCGTATCCACTTAGAGCCACGCTGAAAGCCCAGGGGCGTCAGTGGCAGCCTTCTTCTGGTGGAATGGAAACCTGCATTGAATAATTAATATTAAAAAGATGTGAGTAAGCCAGTTTGCATATTTAAGCGACTGCAAATACTTCTTAGTGGTAGAACAGAATTTTAAGGACTCGATATGCAGAGGAAAAGGTTGCTAAATACTATTTGTCATTCTCTTGAATTGGGGTTGCAAGCATTTGAAGTGGGAAATGAATACAGATACATTCCTGATACATTCCCTCTCCCTTCCTCCCCCCTGCCTCCCTTGGAGACTACCATACCCTTTGGGATACCTGACCTGGGGGCCAGGTCTCAAAGTCTAGTCAATGGAGATTACTCTTACCCTGGCAATAGGTTCTTTTGCTTAGTGACAAAATCGTTAAAACCCAAGGGCAAGGAGGTAACAGTATTTCATCACCCGTATGGGAACAATGAGGTAACTGTAAACAAGATAACATTCCCCTCAACATCTACGCAGTCTGATTTTAACCATGTTATTCAGGGGACGAAATATTGTGAGAGAATTGGTTAGCAGTAATGATTGAATTGATTTGCAATTGCCTAATCTCGATTAGGAAATATTAAAATCAACATTTGTATTTCAAATGAGCTGTATTAGTAACAAAAGCTGTAAAAACAAGTGTAAATGAAATTCACTCAGAATTGGGAAAGCTGGTGGATCATTGCTTGTTATATACGGCAATTATTACACGCTACGCGGCCTTTTCAGCATAACTAGAACTTAGAACTTAGGCTGAGCCTGGAAAATATTGATTAGCAATATTTGCGAAGCTGAATTAGTACTGTTTCGCAACTGGAACTTCTTGGGTCGTAATTTGCAAAACAAACCCTGTTATCCCTGGATAAAATTTCCGGTTCATTTGAAACCATTCAACCCACTAGGTTATAATCAACACAGGTTTAATTATTACCGTCCAACAAAAAGATTAACTGGAAGTCACATGTCTTCCATGCTGAATACTCAAATCTGTTGTTTGCATTTCATAACATTACTTTTGTCCCTGAAGTTTATGTTAGTTGAACTTCTTGGTATGATGTTGCCAACACATTGATCAAATGTAAGTAGTCACCAGCTTCATGGGAGCTTTTACAACTTTGTTATACACCATTTTACAACATACCTATTCCACTCTGAAAATAACATTTCAAAATACAAGATCATTCCACAAAGATTTTCATGATCTCTCATGTGATTTAAATATTTTGGCATCTGATGTAATATCTATAGCAGAATCAATACTTTCTTCACAAGATCGAAGCTATCAGTATACAGTTTTCTCTGTTTCGAAATGACCAACCATTAGAAAATGTACAGCCAGCGCGACCACCTCATGGCCACGTGGTGAACATTCGAAACAATTACCAAATTTAAGATACACACAAAGTTTCAAGAAGTGACTTCGAATGCAATACAATCACAATATCGACACAAGAACACGTTCAGATCTCAAGTGTTTTCAAAACCACCATCATGTGGATTAACAATTTAAACAATATGCTCTTAGAGAATTGCTGCCACAAATTGATATCACAAAACCACTTGTGATTATCGGATATTGCAACGTTGATCTACGACACGATCATAGCAACTTCTTAACCTTCATGAAACACACATTTCATACGTAACAACACATATCAAATGCTACAACGATGTCAGGTTCAATTATCGATCTCGTGTTTTCAAATTGATCATTATAATATTGCAATGCTTTGTTTTGTTCATGGTCAGACCACAAAACTATCCAATTTGCCATTTGAGATGTTTCCCCCCTCACCATGGAAACAGGTATGGAGACTTAATTGTCCTATACAACAATTCCAGTGTTTCCTTTCTTATTGCTGTGAGAGGAATGCACAGATCAATTGCCCATTAAAACGAGAAAAAAAATTGGATGTCACTCCAACGTTCATTTCCTTCTACAATCAAAATAGATAAGGGACCCAATAAACAATACCAGGGAAAGGATGCATAGTTGTGGTTGTTTTACCGGGTGTTTACTACCACCCAGTGAAACACAGGATTTCACCAGATTTCTTTCTCCTGCAGGTAGCAAACCACGCAAATGTTTCCATTTTATACAACATCGTGTGAAACAGCACAGTAACCACCTGATTATTATTTCATTCAATGGACTGAATACGATCTTACCATTTCATTCTATTTAAATCCGTATTGGAATTGAATGATATCCTCGTACACATCATTATTTCCTGTATAGGTATGGCTACCGCATTGCAACATGTTGATGTCCTCTCAGCAATTTCATTAAACTGAAACCATATTGAATTAGATATTATGCTCATCATTGTCAACACTTGAGGTATATTTCATTCACAGGCATGGCTACCATGACTGTTAACATCTTGACGGACCCTAACAAAGAACAAAGTCCAGAACAAAGCCTGCTATGGTATTGTAGAAGACCTAAGAATTGTAAAATTCACCATCATCTAAAATGAGGACACTTCACCGCTGCCATCGAAGCTACAAAAAGGCACGCTCGTGGTGCTTCAACAATACAGTATTAACGAGGCAGATGGCCTTACCTATATACGACTGACAAGTCAGGTCTTCGACGAGAGCAGACGTGTTTTCGTTTCGCTCTCGTCGTTTTACCGTGCTCAACTTGTATCACTGTGTGATAGCTGTACTATTTATTGCAATTGTGCTTAAAACCTTATAGCGTGCTTCATACTAAATTTTGTCTTCTGTAACACCTGGTCAGAGTTTTTTTCTTTTCATTCCGTGGCCCCGAGCCACACAAACTGCTGCTATGCCCGGAGGTTGGGATAGCACAATTGTTAAGTTGGAGTTTTCGTCTGGGGTGAGTGTCCCTCCCCCACAGGCGTTTACTGTGTTAAAAGACAATGGTGTCGAAATTGGAGAAATTGAGATGTTGCAGGCGCTTGAGGCCCGCAACACGTATGACCTTAAGTTTAAGTCTGATGCTGCCCGTGTTAAGGGTGTGTCATGCCTGAAGGGGATAGAGGGGCTCACTGTCACCCCATATGATGGCTCTGTGGCGGTGACGGTGCTTAACCTTCCCTTCGAGGTCGATCAGCGCCTGGTTGCGAGGGTTCTTAGTCAATACGGAACTGTCTCTGAAATGCGGTGGTGTAAATATACTGTGGGTGACTTGAAAGGTATATTTAATGGCAAGAGACAGTTCCGTATGGAACTGGTGAGGGACATTCCATCGTTCCTCTTCATAGGGGGTTCCAAGGCCCACATTAGGTACTTTTGCCAGCCCCGTACCTGTTTTAGATGTGGCGAGGAGGGGCACGAAGCCAAGTCGTGTCCCAACAGGCGTTGTGGAAAATGTTTGCAGTTGGGGCACGGCAAGGCAGAGTGTCCCAACGAGGTACGGTGCAACCTTTGTGGGGAGGAGGGACATGTGTTTGGTGCCTGCCCCACATCGTACTCTGCCCATGTCAGTGCCGATGTGGGGTCGTCACCCGAACCCTCGCAAACAGGCCCACAATATTCAACCCAGGAATTAGAGGAGGCGGCACTTGAGGTTGAGCAGGACTTCCTTGCCTCCAAGCAGTGTGAGGGGGGTACTGGGACTCCTGAGGCAGACTCTCCGCCATCGTTGGCAGCGGCACCCGGTCAGGTTGAAATAATGACATTAGAGGAGGACCTCGATCTGTCCTCATACTCGGTGATGTCGGATGGCGGGGAGCGTGCCTCAGAGCCTCCTCCGAAGGATCCACCTTCGGGGGAGGGTTGGTTTGATTTGTGTGAGGGGGAGGGGCCAGAGTCTGCACTAAAGAGGTCGGCTTCAGGCGAAGTATCAGACAGGGGAACCCATCACTCTGGGACGCCCGTACCGAGCCCACGGATTAAAAAGATAAGGTCCCAGTCAGAGTTTTTAGTGTGAATGGTTTTGCCTTTGTGTCCCCGTTTTCTTTTGGGGTTTCTGTTCTGTTTGTGTCTGTGCCCATGCATGCCAGAAAGTTTTTTTGGTAGTTCAGTGTAAATAGGTTTGCTTTGTTCCACATTAGGTCCGCCCGGCTACAAGCATGTAAAGAGCACATCACATTGTTATTACTGTAAATAGTGGGGGTTGGCCACATGCACCCATAGTTCCAAAAAGCATTGAACAGACTCACCCTGAACACTCTTCTGTTGATGTAAATGGGTATGTAAATAGTTTTGCCTAGTGAGATTGTAAATAGTCCTATGTAACTAGTTTGGGTTCGGGGTGGTTTTGTACATAGTTATCGCAGAAATTTTGTTTGCTAGCGCAATGTACAGAATTCTGTAAATAGTTCACCTTTGCAGTTTTGTCCGGTCAGGTTTAAGTTCTCCTTTGTTTCTTCGTGCCCGTTTCTACGTACGTAAAAAGCTAGCTGTACATAGTTATCACAGACATTTTGTTTGCTAGCGCAATGTACAGAATTCTGTAAATAGTTCAGAGTTATGTTTTTGTCCGGTCAGGTTTAAGTTCTACTTTGTTTCCTCGTGCCCGTTTCTACGTACGTAAAAAGCCCCCTGACAAGTAGCAAATCCAAGGTACAGTAACTACATTATTACAACCTGAGTGTCTCCTTCTAGTTATACCTTTAAAGATTTATCTCCTTACTGAAACATGCCTTGAGTTTCAAATTTTCCAAGTGTGCTACAAATCACACTCCTCAGGATATTAAGGAGTGTGGTAGGAGTGCTGTTTTATTAAACTTTGATAGATTTATCTGGACTCAAATTTTTTATCTAGGTGTACAAAAAAAATCACACTTCTTCACAGCACTTTGTTGGTAGTGGTGATGTGCGATCACACTCGCATGCCTCAAAATTTAAAGCCTGATAAACTAGATATGAAGGGTGTTTGTTATAAAATCAACATGTGGAGCCTTTATTTCCATCCACCTCCTTTCCATCATCACCCCAAAAGCTAACGATTTGCCCTGACCATTTAAAAATGTAAGCAATAAGAAGGAAGTTTCCCTTTTGAAAATGTGAAATTGGAGTTGTGTGACATTTACATTCTCATAGAGAATCAATGTTTTTCCGTCCTGAAGATTTTTCAGGACAACCTAGGAGAAATCACACGCAAAAATAACCACATTACAAATGTTAAATATCTCACAAACTGCATTTGAATCTCTTTACAGATCTTCCAAACTGGAAAAACATTTGATGTGACGGAAGACATTTTACAATCCTTTAACAACCCCCCCCCCCCCCCCCAACTTGCACAGTTCCAGAGCACTGGCCTCGCTGAAAAAGAGGAGACTGTGAATTGATGGAACAGAGGTATTATCTTGCAACATTTGATTACATCCCAAACAAAAAAAATTCTCCCTGTCAAATTTAAAAGTTAGCAATTCTAAACTGCCAACATCTGTTAAGGATGGGCAAAATGGAAGAAAATCCATATCGAATAATACTGCTAAAAAATCAGGTTAAATCGATACATCACCAAGTAATTCGCAGAATATCGCTACATCGCCATGAAGAGCAATATGTTATAGACAACGTTAAAGAAGAAAAATCATTTCGTTTCTAACAAATTTCATTTCCAGGGCAACTCTGACGGACAATTACACATTTGACTGCCCAGATCTGCCCCCCCCCCCCTTCACTAGTGCCCTGCAGAATCTGGTGGCATTTCTGTACTGACAGTGTGCTATCTGATCCCCACACCTGCCCCTACATTTGGTACCCAACTGCAATAGGGAATCCAACAAATATCATCTATCCATGGTAGAATTTACCTGTGATGAACTTAAGGCTAGGTTAATTATTTATGTGCTTAACAGTTCAATATGACTATGAATTTGGTCCACAAATAAGCCATGTTTGTTTAAAATGTGCTCATACCAAATTTTTTATCATTACATACAGGTATATGCTCTCAGAACAGGAACCAGTTGGCAAAGGGACCTTATTGTGGAGGATCCAACAACTCAAAAGAAAATATGTGTCAATCTCGTCATCGGTGCAGAACAGTATACAGGGCCTACGCATAGTAAGGTAAATATAATATTGCGTTGTGCACGCTTCTCTGGGAAGGTCGATAGCTTCACAGCAGACGTAAATGAGCTGCTTGGGCTTTGGCCTAGAGTGTGCAATGTGTCAGAAGCAAAAGCTCAATGAACTCTAGCACTTGAAATGGGATTCCGCTATTTTGGGAAGCCAAAACATTTTTAAACAGAATCGGTAGCCTAGATCCTTGCTTGAAACAAATGTTTGCCTGATAAATAGGCCTAGCCTATATGGGAGATGGATGTACAGGGCAGGTGTGGGAAAGGGGAAGGGTATTAATTTTACTGTTCTATCCATTCAAAATTTGAAAACAAAATCATGATACTTTGATTAAATGGACCGAGAACAAAAGCTTAAAATGTTTAAAAGTTTTAAAACCTTTCTTACTATCTACTAGGCCTAGCCTATGCCCCCTTCATTTTCATGTGCCTTCAACAAAAACACGCAAAAATTTGTAGAATATAGCAAATGACATTGAATATAAAAACACCCCACATCTACCCCAAATTTGGACTGCTGCAAAGGCATATAAACCCTCCGAAATTTGGGGGACAAAAACAAATTTTACCCAACTTCTAAAACCATTCAATAGAACCTTGCCCTAAATTTTTAATGAATGTGTGCATGCAACTATATGAAATTATAAAGGACCTAGTGTGGCCTGTAGAATGCTACTGTAGGTATTTAGTACACAAAAAATCAAATGTTGTAAAAACTTAAATATTTTTCAGTAGGGCTACATTAATAGATTCTGGCAAAAATATGGTATTAAAATAATGAAAATATTTCAGTTGTATTATTGTACATGTAGATGTACTATTTGAAAGACACCAAACTTGCACTTACACTGTCCGAATTTCGCCTGTTTCTTGCCAGAATCTTTGGTCTCATATGCCTACTTAAAAATGTCTTTGATTCTTATGTGCATGTAGCTATTGATATATATCCTTCATTTTTTAAATTTTAACAGACTGCTGTCGGGCTGGTAAAGTTGCCAATAAACTAGTATTTCCAGGAAGTTCTTGATATTACTTTCAATTCAGGAATCCTTCTTGGTCATGGCAGGGAAATCTCAGGTGGCAGTTCGTATTTTGGAGGGAAATACTGTACTAGAACCATGGCAGTTTCTGTCCGTACATGCATACACATCCTACAACTTTGGTCAATTTTACAAGGATATCCTAGAAAAGAAATATAACCAGTTCAAACTTGATTCATTGAAAAGGTGTTTCAATTATCATTTGAAGGAAGTTATTTCTGGGTCTTCTCTTTCCATCACAAACCATAAACGGTGATGCAGATCCGGATGTTGTGGGTGTGGTTAATATGTTCGAGATGAGGTTCTTTTCCATTAATGTTGAACATGACAACAATTGCAGACAATGTGCCCCGGCTTCGTCTGACCAAAACAGGCCAAATGCATTTCAGGTAATGATGGCAGCAGCAACCCAGATAGCACGCCACGTTGGGCCAACATTGGAAAATGGTTGGCAAATGTTGGTAAGCGTTGGCCATATGTTGTGTTGGTAGAAGAATATTGGCCCAACGTAAGACCAACATTTACCCACCACCTGTAGGACGTAACAATGCTTTACCAACGTTGGGCTAATGTTAGCTAGCCAACTGTTGGCCCAATTTATATAACCAACGTTGGCTTAATATTGGCCAGCCAAATGTTGGTTTAAATTCCTCTGTCTAACGTTGAGCCAACGTTAAACAGCCAACTGTTGGGATCTTTTCACTGAGCCAACATTGGGCTAACATAGGACATCCAACAGTTGGTTTGTATTCCTTTAACTAACTCAAGACCAACGTGAGTCAGTCAACCGTTGGGTCTTATTTATAAACTTAACGTTGGGCCAACGTTACTCAGTAAAATGTTGGGCCCTATTTATTTACACAACGTTGGGTTAATATTGGCCAGCCAACCGTTGGTTTAAATTGCTTAATCTAACGTTGAGCCAACGTTAAACAACCAACTGTTGGGATTTATTTACTGAACCAACGTTGGGCAAACACAGGACATCCAACAGTTGGTTTACATTCCTTTAACTAACGTAAGACCAACTTGAGTCAGCCAACCGCAGACCTGCCAACATTTGAAAACTGGAAATAGGAACACAGCGGCGCAATTCTGGAGAATCCGCCGGCCTGGGGGTGGAGTCTAAGGGGAGGGGGTGTCCCCTTCCCGTTGGAAATTTTTTGAAGTTTAAATACTCTTAGATTCAAAATGGTGGCATATTTAAGGAATATATATCAAATTTTTAAACAGGCAAAATTACAAATTTTTTAGGCTGTATTTTAAAAATTTGGATGATTGGTGGGCCTAGGCCTAGCATGTCTGCTGGAATTGTAGCCTAAACAAAAATGCAAAAATCAACACACCCCATCACAGTGATAAGTCTAAGGTTTTGTTAGTCCATAATGCAAGCAAATTGAACTTTGAACTAGTTCCCGGCAGTGCTGATTACATCCCTTTTTGCATTATAAGTGCACAAAATAAACTTTCAGATCATGTTACTTGTTACTGTTAGGCTGGGCAGGCTAGGCTGCATGGTAATGTTAGTCATGTTACACACTTAGCCTAACACAAACTTCGTGTAGGCCTTGGCCTATGTGAACGATTCTTGGCGGGGCTTATGCAATGTATTCAGAAAAAAATCATATAAAAAAATTCCCACCTATTTCATAATCTCCGCGACTAAGTTCAGGCCTAGCCTAGGCCTAGGCTAGACTGCACACATGTGCTATTTGGTTATGCCGCACTTTCGCTACGTTACCGTTAGTATGATACGGCGAACTACGGTACCGAAAAACGCCTGCAGGCTCGCAGCTTACTGTCCCAAAGTTTAATACTCAAAAACTTCGTAGCTGGTCTTCCGTTCAAAATTGAACACTGTCATAAATACTTTGTTCAATCTTCAAATATTCTTTTTCATCCTTCTTAGTCTCAAACAACAGCATTGCGATTAGTCCCACTGGTTATCAAACAAACATGCACTATGTACGTATTGCGTATATACCGTATACGTACGTACCGTACCACCGCAGGTGCCACACGGACTTCGCCATAGGCGCAGCTGTGCTTTGTAAAGCATTAACTACAACGATCGTTACGGATATGTACTATCAGTGTGCACATATCCTGAGACATTTTAGCGCGCACGTCGGATGTCGCATACATAATGCTGAAGTCTTGGTCATAGTGTTTACATATATGTACACGTAAAGCCCATACAAGTTCGATCCACGAATCATTAATGAGGTGCGTGAAATGCGTTTTAAATAATTATGTTGCAAGGATATTTCTTGTACTATTTTGGGGTGGGTGCTAGAAATCGGAACGTTCCGATTTTTTGCTATGTACGGACTCAAAAATCGGAACGGTTCCGATTAAATCGGAACGGTTGGCAGGTCTGCAACCGTTGGGCCCAATTTATAAACTTAACGTTGGGCCAACGTTACTCAGTAAAATGTTGGGCCCTATTTATTTACACAACGTTGGGTTAATATTGGGCAGCCAACCGTTGGTTTAAATTGCTTAATCTAACGTTGAGCCAACGTTAAACAACCAACTGTTGGGATTTATTTACTGAACCAACGCTGGGCAAACATAGGACATCCAACAGTTGGTTTGCATTCCATTAACTAACGTAAGATCAACTTGAGTCAGCCAACCGTTGGGCCTTATTTATAAACTTAACGTTTGGCCAACGTTACTCAGTAAAATGTTGGGCCCTATTTATTTACACAACGTTGGGTTAATATTGGGCAGCCAACCGTTGGTTTAAATTGCTTAATCTAACGTTGAGCCAACGTTAAACAACCAACTGTTGGGATTTATTTACTGAACCAACGTTGGGCAAACATAGGACATCCAACAGTTGGTTTGCATTCCTTTAACTAACGTAAGACCAACTTGAGTTAGCCAACCGTTGGGCCCAATTTATAAACTTAACGTTGAGCCAACGTTACTCAGTAAAATGTTGGGCCCTATTTATTTACACAACGTTGGGTTAATATTGGGCAGCCAACCGTTGGTTTAAATTGCTTAATCTAACGTTGAGCCAACGTTAAACAACCAACTGTTGGGATTTATTTACTGAACCAACGTTGGGCAAACATAGGACATCCAACAGTTGGTTTGCATTCCTTTAACTAACGTAAGACCAACTTGAGTCAGCCAACCGTTGGGCCTTATTTATAAAACCAACATTGGGCCAACGTTAGTCAGTCAAATATTGGGTACAATTTATTTAACCGACGTTGGGTTAATATTGGCCAGCCAACTGTTGGTTTAAATTTCTTTATATAACGTTGAGCCAACGTTAAACAACCAACTGTTGGGATTTATTTACTGAACCAACGTTGGGCAAACATAGGACATCCAACAGTTGGTTTGCGTTCCTTTAACTAACGCAAGACCAACTTGAGTCAGCCAACCGTTGGGCCCAATTTAAAAAACCAACATTGGTCCAACGTAAGTCAGTCAAATATTGGGTCCAATTTATTTAACCGACGTTGGGTTAATATTGGCCAGCCAACTGTTGGTTTAAATTTCTTTATATAACGTTGAGCCAACGTTGAGCCAACGTTAAACAACCAACTGTTGGGATTTATTTACTGAACCAACGTTGGGCAAACATAGGACATCCAACAGTTGGTTTGCATTCCTTTAACTAACGTAAGACCAACTTGAGTCAGCCAACCGTTGGGCCTTATTTATAAACTTAACGTTGGGCCAACGTTACTCAGTAAAATGTTGGGCCCTATTTATTTACACAACGTTGGGTTAATATTGGGCAGCCAACCGTTGGTTTAAATTGCTTAATCTAACGTTGAGCTAACGTTAAACAACCAACTGTTGGGATTTATTTAGTGAACCAACGTTGGGCAAACATAGGACATCCAACAGTTGGTTTGCATTCCTTTAACTAACGTAAGACCAAGTTGAGTCAGCCAACCGTTGGGCCTTATTTATAAAACCAACATTGGGCCAACGTAAGTCAGTCAAATATTGGGTACAATTTATTTAACCGACGTTGGGTTAATATTGGCCAGCCAACTGTTGGTTTAAATTTCTTTATATAACGTTGAGCCAACGTTAAACAACCAACTGTTGGGATTTATTTACTGAACCAACGTTGGGCAAACATAGGACATCCAACAGTTGGTTTGCATTCCTTTAACTAACGCAAGACCAACTTGAGTCAGTCAACCGTTGGGCCCAATTTAAAAAACCAACATTGGACCAACGTAAGTCAGTCAAATATTGGGTCCAATTTATTTAACCGACGTTGGGTTAATATTGGCCAGCCAACTGTTGGTTTAAATTTCTTTATATAACGTTGAGCCAACGTTAAACAACCAACTGTTGGGATTTATTTACTGAACCAACGTTGGGCAAACATAGGACATCCAACAGTTGGTTTGCATTCCTTTAACTAACGTAAGACCAACTTGAGTCAGCCAACCGTTGGGCCCAATTTATAAACTTAACGTTGGGCCAACGTTACTCAGTAAAATGTTGGGCCCTATTTATTTACACAACGTTGGGTTAATATTGGGCAGCCAACCGTTGGTTTAAATTGCTTAATCTAACGTTGAGCCAACGTTAAACAACCAACTGTTGGGATTTATTTACTGAACCAACTTGAGTCAGCCAACCGTTGGGCCTTATTTATAAACTTAACGTTGGGCCAACGTTACTCAGTAAAATGTTGGGCCCTATTTATTTACACAACGTTGGGTTAATATTGGGCAGCCAACCGTTGGTTTAAATTGCTTAATCTTACGTTGAGCTAACGTTAAACAACCGTTGGGATTTATTTACTGAACCAACGTTGGGCAAACATAGGACATCCAACAGTTGGTTTGCATTCCTTTAACTAACGTAAGACCAACTTGAGTCAGCCAACCGTTGGGCCTTATTTATAAAACCAACATTAGGCCAACGTAAGTCAGTCAAATATTGGGTACAATTTATTTAACCGACGTTGGGTTAATATTGGCCAGCCAACTGTTGGTTTAAATTTCTTTATATAACGTTGAGCCAACGTTAAACAACCAACTGTTGGGATTTATTTACTAAACCAACCTTGGACAAACATAGGACATCCAACAGTTGGTTTGCATTCCTTTAACTAACGCAAGACCAACTTGATTCAGCCAACCGTTGGGCCCAATTTATAAAACCAACATTGGGCCAACGTAAGTCAGTCAAATATTGGGTCCAATTTATTTAACCGACGTTGGGTTAATATTGGCCAGCCAACTGTTTGGTTTAAATTTCTTTATATAACGTTGAGCCAACGTTAAACAACCAACTGTTGGGATTTATTTACTAAACCAACGTTGGGCAAACATAGGACATCCAACAGTTGGTTTGCGTTCCTTTAACTAACGCAAGACCAACTTGAGTCAGTCAACCGTTGGGCCCAATTTATAAAACCAACATTGGGCCAACGTAAGTCAGTCAAATATTGGGTCCAATTTATTTAACCGACGTTGGGTTAATATTTGCCAGCCAAGTGTTGGTTTAAATTTCTTTATATAACGTTGAACCAACGTTAAACAACCAACTGTTGGGATTTATTTACTAAACCAACGTTGGGCAAACATAGGACATTTAACAGTTGGTTTGCATTCCTTTAACTAACGCAAGACCAACTTGATTCAGCCAACCGTTGGGCCCAATTTATAAAATCAACGCTGGGCCAACGTAAGTCACTCAAATATTGGGTCCAATTTATTTAACCGACGTTGAGTTAATATTGGCCAGCCAACCGCTGGTTTAAATTTCTTTATATAACGTTGAGCTAACGTTAAATAACCAACTGTTGGGATTTATTTACTAAACCAACGTTGGGCAAACATAGGACATCTAACAGTTGGTTTGCATTCCTTTTATTTACGCAAGTTAGACCAACTTGATTCAGCTAATCGTTGGGCCTAATTTATAAAATCAACACTGGGCGGGCCAACGTTACCCTGCTAAGACAAAACGTTTTTAAAACGTGTATGTTACAAAACATGGGATTCAGTCAAGTGTTGGGCCCAATTCATTTGACCATTGTTGAGCCAACATTATCAGTTCAAAAAGGGTCTTCCTTCAACCAAGATTGGGTGGACTTACAATTAAGTCAGCCAATTGTTGGGTCATACTGCTTGGATCAATGTAGGCAAACGTTAGTCAGCCAACTGTTAGGTCTCATTATTTCAACATTGTCGGGCCAACATTAACAGCCCAACAGTTGAGTCTTATTTTTTTAACCAATTTTGGGCAAACATAAGCCAGCCACCAGATGGGTACCGCATCTAAACAGTGTTGGGCCAGCATGTACTGACCACCTGTAAATCCCCTTCAGTCAAGGCCAATGTTGCCAAAATTAGCCTACTCAACGTTGAGTTTTATTCACTAAACGAATGTCTAAGAGGAGGGGTGTTCCCCTTGCCTATAGGAATCTTTAGATCTTTAAGCAAGCTTTGTGATGATGATAGATTACCTGTCTCATGAATTTTGGCATTTTCTAAGGTAAACTTCTGGCCATTCCCAGACACAAGTCATTTTGAGATGTCATTCATTTAACCAACAGTGGGCCAACATAAGTCAGGCAAAACATAAATTACATGCTGGTAAGTTTTCGGGCAAGCGCACAAACGCCGCGGCACCCGCCCATCCAATATGCTTGAGGTTCCAAATCCAAGGTTAAAAGGTAAGAGAAAACTCATGCCGATGTGTCTTTGTATTTACCCGCCAAAAGTCTGTATTTTCGCGCCAAAAGTATTTTGTCTCTGCTGTACATTTTGTTTTGTGGAGTAACCACACAGCGTATTATTGAATACCGTCCGTACACGTACTCTATCCTACACCCACTGGTGATAACTGTAATCATAGCACTGCACTTCATGCATGAGGCACTGAATCCGTTCCGTGTGCACATACGCATGTGTACGTCCCCAGCAGCCTGGTCTGCACATAACAAACACGCTAGCGTTTAGTGCAGCATAGCAAGAGCGCGCGCTCGCCACAGGTGCCTAAATGCTGGTGGGTTGCCGAATACCTGTACCGAAAACTTTATTTCCACTGCTTCGAATTTGTGAATCGAGGGGAAAACCAGCTTAAAAAGGTAAGCTTTGCCCTTAATTTGGTATTTTCTTTGGGGTTTCGCAAATAGGGCCTAAATTTGCCCTTAAATGTAATGAAAAACAAGGAAGAGCAGCTTCTAAAACTCTGATTTGACGAGAGGTTTATCATTTAAGCCTAATGTTACTGCCTAACGTTAGTCCGCAGTGAAGACAGTGTAGGTATAGCCGGTCGCCGATAACTCACACAGACCTTAGGCTATGCTGAAGGCCTATCATTGGTTTGGCGTTTGGCCTGAAACGGTTAATGACTTCTTTTCAAATTAGGCCTTGCAGCAGTGGCGTAGCCAGGGGGCAGCGGGCACTGCTCCTCAAACTATTTTGTAACACATTCTGCCCCCCCCCCCAAATAATTGTAAGCGATGTGAACAAAAAAAAATGTAGCCTAACGTTAGACTAGGCTATTTGGTCGCAGTTTGATGGGCTTCCCATACTAAGCCTAGGTATAGTAGGTTAGCCACATACATGCCATTACTTTGTGCAAATATTGGGCAACTGCGTCTTTACTGAAAAATTGGACGGGGCTCGATCTTTTTCAAATTCACATAGGCTACAGTAGGCCTAGGCTGTATTCCAAGGCCTACAGTATTAGGTATGCTGTATTGGTAGGCAATTGATCTCTAACAGTTACAGATCAAAGTCTAGGCTCAGTTTTGTTTGAGACCCTTCATTGTAACAACACTTGCACATACTGTGCAAAACTGACCCACACATTTGATTTATATAGTAAAGCAATCTTGTTTTTTTTTTTAACATTCCATCAAGATGCTGAATTTCTCGTTACTAGTTGGGACGTTCTAGTCATTGAACAGGTCTGTGTACTGCGTTAACGGTAGAACCTACTCCGTACCACAGTCCTTGTCCTGCCTACACAAAATTTCCAGTGGTTAGCTGGTCTGCCAGCAGACTGGCATTCCTCACAGCTTCAGATATTCACCTATGATTACCATACCATACTTTCCATGAACGTTCTTTGTCATTACATCTATGCTTCCTGACCAGTTTTCTTTGAATAGAGGGGAGCAAGAAGGTGAAATTTGGAGGTGAAAACTGACCTTAACACTAGGTCAGTTGCAAGATTTTAGAGTGCCCGTGCAGTCACATGACTGACTTCCCTGTAAAAAGTTGTAACCAAGGTAGTATGCAAAAGGATGCAGTATGTCGTATAGATGCACATTTTTTGACTTTGGAGAAAATATTTGTATAATAGAAATGGACCTTCACCTCAAACCGGTATATATTGACTTCAAAATATGAAACCAAGAAAATGTAACAAAATTTAAGGAAATCCTGCAATGAATTTCAGGAAATTGGACATGAAAATGTGGAAGCGCTACCATGAGCCATTCTGACAATATGGCTGCCATTCTTTGAAGAACAACGAAGCGAGTTCTGTGAGTTTTGGCCTTAGAACACACCTGTGAGCTGTGTGAATGCATATTTTTATACAATATAATGATAATAAACTGAATTGCATTGTTTTAAAATCGGAGAAATGACAATTAGTGTAGGAACGATCAATGTCTGATAAATTTTCCTCCCAAACCAAACCTTAACTGCGGGTTTTTTTGTGTAGGCAGGACAAGGACTCTAGTGCGGAGTAAAACAAAGTGTACGTAGCATAGAGTCCTGTTCAAGGACTAGGACGTTCACACTATTGTAGGCCAGCTGTGCAAAATAGCAGGCATTGCTGTTCAATTGTGACACATTCCAAATAGTTGGGCTAATGTTATCTGAATGGTCGGGTGCTCATCGGAAAAAGATTGGGCCTACAATCAATATTATATTGGGCCAACATTTTGCCTATTAAAGGTTATATTGTTGGAGCAACGTTGACAAATCAATTACCGAACTGTTAGTTCCAACATTTGAATAATGTTGGCTAAATATGTGATGCCAACTGTTGGCTGGCAAACATTTGGCCAACTGTCTATCTGGAAACATTTGATCAGTAGGTCAATAACATTTTGCCAACATTTAACCAATATTGCAAGGAATGGTTGGTACGATGTTGTACCAACTTTCTGCGCCGATCGCATTCTAAGACTTCTCTTAATTAATTGCTCATTATGGACATCCATAATAGAATGTATCAGAGAAGTCACCCTCTACAAGTTTTACAAGTTACCAGCATTGTTAGTACCAGCCACATGAATATGTAGGAAGTTTTTATTGAAGATTCACACATAAAGTGATCACATTGGTTTGGCTTGTATATATTCAGTAAGACATTTTATTAGTAACAATTAATAATACAATTTTCTTCATGATATTTCAATGTTTTCTTCTTTATGTTGTATTGCCCAACTGCAAGAATTCTCCGTTGCCAGTCACAATTTACTTTAATTAGATCTAAATTAAGTGATTAACTCAAATCTCATATGAAAAATTTGGAATGCTCCATTCAGATGAAAGGTAAATAAACCTGGTGTTCCAATACAATTTAACAGCATTTTAAACATTTTTCTCACATTGTCTTAGCAGAAATTCCCACTATGAAAATGAATGTTTTGCAAAATGTTCATGTGTATGTAAAATTTATAAATGGCTGTTATTAAAAGAATTGTGAGGTTGGCTTGATAACAAAATGGGTAAGTAACTAATTATTTTTTTCACCAGTACATTTGGCCACTTACCATTTGTCAACTGAAAGCAATGTGAGCATTTAGAAACCCATCACCCTAATCCAGTGTTCGGGTTGCCTGGGCCAGCTATAGGTTGGAGGCCAAGTGTTAAGTGTCCTTCAGGTTCTGCACATCAGTTGAGGGATGTCTTTTAACTTAACCTACTCACATTCAATCCAAATATCCTGTTGCTCTTTTATACGGGGCCGGGTTTAAGCATGGGCAGGTGGGGCACGTGCTCAGAACCCCCCACAAAAGGGCTCCCACAAAATTGCATTATTGTATTTTGGGGGTAGTGACCACAACTTTTGCCCCCCTTTCGTGACTTGCTACTGCAGTCTTGTGGAGAATTATAGTGAAGGGGGCCCACATTATAGTTTGTATACCCAAGGCGCCCACAAAGGTAAATCCGGCCCTGCTTTTATATTTAACATTATAATATCACAGTCTGTCAGTAATGAATTTTAAACCTCGATTTACTGTTTTGAAAGGCCTAAATAAATTCTCTTGCACTGGATTATTATGGGATTAATGGTAATGGGATTAATGGTAATGGGCTATAGAAATGTCATTTCTTTTAGGTGTTGGTCCAGCGTTTATTCATTATATGATTCCCAACAGTTGGTCACTTAAAACTGGCTTCACGTTGGTTTATTACATAATGCCTACGGTTGGCTAAAGATAGCTGGCTCAATGTTGGTTGCACACATACTGTAATGACCAACGGTTGGTTTCATGAAAGTTGTTCAACATAGGTTAAATGTAAAGCACCCAACAGTTGGCTACTTATGTAGGCAATACATGTAGTTTACAATTGTTGGCTACATATGGTTGGCAAAAATGTTGGTTTATTACATAATGCCCTACGATTGGCTAAATATTGCTGGCTCAATGTTGGTTGAACACATAATGACCAAAGGTTGGTTTCATGAGAGCTATTCAACGTAGGTTAAATGTATAGCACCCAACAGATGGCTACGTAAAGTCGGTTAAATGTTGGTTAAATGTGTGATGCCCTACAGTTGGCCTATAAATGTTGGTCAAATGTTGGTAGTACATGTAATTTACAATTGTTGGCCGCATATGGTTGGCGAAATGTTGGCCCTGCCTTGTGTTACCTACACAACATAATACCAACGGTTGCCAACGTTGGCCCAACATAGCGCCAATGCTTTGTGCTATCTGGGTAATTAACGTTGGTCAAAGTTTGGCAATACATGACATTTCCAATTGTTGGCTGGATAGGTTGGTGAAAAACCTGTCTTTAGTTGCCTACACAACATAATACCAATAGGTGCCAAAATTGGCCCAATGGAATGCCAACACTGTGTGCTATCTGCGTAGACTGAAAATTATTTATCCCTCAGCTCTTGTGCCGAATCTGAAGGATTCACATTAAAGTCGCCTTCAACCTATGATTGGCCTAAAATTAGGTTCTGAATGTCTGTTGCAGAGCAATTGACATTGGGTCACGGAGTCACTGTTGACAAACTGTAGCAACCCAACAAAATGGACCACCAGAAAAATATAACCTTGTTTTTTTTTTTTGGGGGGGGGGGGTCAAGCCATTCAACCTAGGTAGTAATTATTTTAATAACAGTCAGTTGTTTCTAAAGTTTTCATTCACAGTGTATTTTTTGAAGTTCACTTACACAGTGGAAGTTTGCTAAGAAAATTTTATTGAAATGTCATGTGAAATTTTATTAAAACACCAGGTTTATACACTTTTCATCTGAATGGAGTATTTGAAACTTTTAAAATGAGACATTGCGTTTTTCATTTAATGCTGCTCAAGGTCTAGTTGAAAAAATTGTAGCAATCAATCAGCATTAATTCTCGTAGAGAATGATGTTCCTCGTAGTACAAACAGGCCCATAGCCAGAATAACCAATTTGGGGGGACACATTGATGTTCAAGTTTTGCAGGCCTGGGGGGGGGGGGTCAAGGGGGAGTGGGTGTCTCCCTCCCTTTTGAAAATATTTGCTTTTTTCAAGGACTCTAGATGCAGAATGGTACAAGATTTTCCATTTTTTCTTCTTATATTTGTATTCTAAAAAATGCTGGCCTTCTAATAATTTTTCCTCCTTCAGTACAAGACCTTTAATTCAAAAATTGGGGGGCACATGCCCCTGTGGGTACTTGCCTGAGTACTGTACAAAATAACATTAAGGAGAACTTGAAATTTTATGAAGAAAGTTGTATACAGTTATCATTAGTATTTACGAATTAGGAGCCGTATACCACGTACCGAATTGTACATGCTAACTTTCTCCAATAGTTGGGGCAACCTGTTTGCCAACGTTGGCTCAGTGAGATCAGCTTCATGATAGGCAAAATATTGGATCTTTATAGAAGTGTTTGTTGGCCCAACCTTTTCCGAATGAGCACCCACCCACAACTGTTGAGGTCTTTAGCTTCTTATGCAAACACAAACCCAGTTTATTGATATAATTGGCAATATCCTGGTCAGCATACAAGGCCTTTATGTGTTTTCAAAACACCTTGCATGCTGCGTAATATGAGCTACTCTGTATCTCTTGAATTTTGTAACTCTGATGACAATCAAAGTGCATGCAGTCACCCAGTTGAGAATCTTGCTTATTTTCCCCCAAGTAAGGGGGGAAATATTCGGGTGATGAGTATCTGTCTTCAACTTTTTCATCGAGGAGGGATAACTGTCAGTAGTTTCCAGGGGAGTAACTCAGGGGGAGGGAGGGGGTTTGTGTTTGCCTTGTTCTTTTCTCTATTTTCATTAAAAGCTCTTCATGACTTCTCTTGTCAACAAATTAGCCGATGATGAGTGTTAACAATCTGAAAGATGTACAACTCTATAGATGCATCAAATTAGTGCATGACCACTTTTATGGCTTTTGTCATTTCACAAAATCTTCTTATGCCACAACTTGTCAAGAACTGTTATCAGTACCAATTACTGTATATTCTTTAATAACCGCCCTGGGGGCATTGCATTTTTGAAAAGGGGGGCATTTATTTGTGGCTATATTTTAATTAGTAAAATAACTCGGGGTTTCTGCTAAAGCCTACACTACTGTAGTTAGTGTCTTCAGATGAGCTATGAGTTTCTTAGACGTAGAGGTGAAGGTTAAGTTGCAGGGCGCCAAAATTTACAGCTAGAAATGTTTATTAGAGGGGGATGTTTATAAGAGAATATAGGGTAGGTGCTCATTCAAGCATTTGTCAAGTGCCCTAAAGTTTGTTCAACATTTGATGGCAGTTTATCTCAAATTAAACTGAAATTCAAACCTTCAATGATCGTGAGTAATTTGATCAGATTTTGCCAGTACTAATTTCAGGGCAGAATTTGTTGTTGGTGTAATGTAAACACTCAGTGCTGGGCTACTGTTGTACCAAAATGGTCATCAAAGCTTTTAACAAAGCTGCTTTTCATTGAAGCAGCTAATTGGAGCAATGAACCAGTGGTCGGGTACTTTAATGGGAACAGCAGTTTTCTTCTAAAATCTGCAGTGGCTATGACTGATTTCATCAAAGGCAAATTTTGCCTCATGTGCTTATACTGTAACTGTAATGTTTGTTACTGATTTAATCTCATCTATAGGCATGCAAAAAGAAGTATCATACTGGACTAAGCGTAGGCGTATTCGCAGTGCTGTTGAAGAACATATTCAGGCAGTGCAAACATCTGTAGAACCATCAAGTGCTAATCACTCTATTCATAATTCCACTCCACTGCACCAGCTATCAGTAGAGGGTAAGGTAGGGCACCCGTCTGCAGAAAAAGAGTGCAACTTACTTGGCATCTCAGAAGCAATTGCATTAGATGTATCATCATTGGATGGTCACACGGACGAATTTGATGAAATTGAATTTCAATATGTGGACCACAGTGTATCAGAAGGAAGTGAAGAAGATGTGGATGACTTAGATTTAAACCAAAAACTTGCAGACTGGGCTGTAGACTATGGCATACCTCATGTTGCCCTTAACAGTTTGTTAACAACTTTACAACAGTACCACTCCAGTTTACCAAAAGACAGTAGAACTCTTTTAACTACAACACGAACAGTCACCACGCAAAGTTTGGCAGGGGGCTCATTTTACCACATTGGTTTAAAAAAAGGAATAATGTCAAAATTGCACAACAATTCAAACACAAAAAATGTATATGATCTGAAAGAAGTGTCAGTTAAAATTAATATCGATGGCTTACCATTGTTTAAGAGCTCCAACATGCAATTGTGGCCAATTCTTGGCATAGTTGATCAACTTACAGACAAAGAACCTTTCATAATTAGTGTATATTGTGGTTTACATAAACCAATCAGTGCCAATGAGTTCTTGGAACCGTTCATTTCAGAAGTGAATGTTCTTGAAAAGGAAGGTCTTTTGTCCGGTGATAAGGTCTACCCATTTAGTATATCTGCTGTAATTTGCGATGCACCAGCTCGGTGTTTCATTAAGTATGTGAAGGATCACAGTGGTTATGCCGGGTGTGACAAATGCATGCAACATGGAAAATGGATTGGTAAAATGACTTTTCCGGAGGTTAGTGCCCCCTTGAGGACTGATGAATCATTCAGAGAAATGATAGATGAAGAACATCACTTAGGAGTATCTGCTTTTATGAGAACTTCTCTTGGCATGGTTTCCCAGTTTCCTCTTGATTACATGCACCTTGTCTGCCTGGGGGTGGTGAGACGCCTTATAATGTTGTGGAGAAAAGGACCTCTGAAAACAAGGATAGGTACACAAAAAGTAACTTCAATTTCAGAGCCTTTGACAAACTGTAGGCCTTTCATACCTTTGGAATTCGCTAGGAAGACCAGAGGAATTGATGAAGCTGAACGTTGGAAAGCCACAGAGTTCCGTACATTTTTATTGTATACCGGTCCTGTTGTTTTGAATGGTCAGTTACCTGAGCCTATGTATAAGAATTTTATGCTGCTTTCTGTCGGAATTCGAATCCTGCTAAGTCCAGCCTTGTGTGAAAGCCATGTAGGTTATGCCCAAGAATTATTGGTGTCATTTGTCAAACACTGGGGTGACTTATATGGCCAGGATCAGCTTGTTTACAATGTACATTGTTTAACTCATCTTGCTGCAGAAACAAAAACGTATGGTCCTTTGGACAATGTGTCTGCTTTCCCCTTTGAAAATTTTCTTGGAAGAGTAAAAAAAATGGTGAGGAAGCCTGATCGTCCTCTGCAGCAGATCATAAGAAGACTTTCAGAGGAGCAAGAAATTTTACATGACAAGGCCGAGGGAAATAACCTTGTTTGGAAGAGCCATAAAGAGGGACCTGTGCCAGTTCAGTACTTTAATAGTGAACAGTTTTCATATGCTAAGATTAAAGATTTTACCATTGGAATCAGCCAAGAGAATAACACTGTGCGAATAAACAATGAAATTTGCAAAGTGTGCAACATTTTGTATGATAACTTTACAGTTCACATTGTATACCAAGTATATCGTCAAAAACACAGTTACTTTGTATACCCATTAGAGTCAAAGCATGTGGATATTTATCAGGTTAGTGATCTTTGCAACGCACTCAAAGTTTCTCCTTTGACATCGGTCAGCCAGAAGTTTCTTCTGATGAGGACAAGAGGAATAAATATTGCAATGGCTTTACTTCATATTAATTGACATGGGAAAAGCATGACTAAGCAGTGATTTTACTACTTATTTCCAATAATTTCCAGTATGAATTTCCATGTTGTGGAATTCCTGGAAGAAAAGGAGGTTGGTGTTGTCTCAGATGCATGGATGGGTGGACAAGACATGTGCCACTGGCCACCACTCCGCACCAGTGCAAAGATTGCTCACGCAGTAAAGGACCACACAAAGCCTGACAAATCTTGGCCCACATTTCCTTGCAGAATCATGTATACTGCATGTGAGTATATACTTTAATATGTGTGTATACTAATTGATCTTAAAATATCTGTACAGTGTATTAAATTTTCAGCTTACCAGTTTAGCGATTTAATTACTGCATGGAGTCAAGAATGCTTTATGTAAGTACGTAATTAAGTCACCTTGTATGAAATTATAAAGAGATGCATACCGGGTGGATTGCCTGTTACCGATAGCTCGAGGCATCCATGATGGGAACACATCGCGGAGAATGGTTAGGCTTGCTTCCGGCAGACTCAAATACAACTCTCGACTGACATTTCAAGGTGTTGCTGAAAGAATGAGGCCAGTACTCCACCAAATATGCAATAATCGATATCGTACTTCACAGTGTCTACGCAAAATCCTCATTATATGCACTAAATCAGAAAATATCACAAGACTTTCGTCTCGAACGAATGCTAGGCCCTCGCGAACACGTATAGGTGTTTTAAGGAGAATAGTGTTTCCATAAGTTAGACAAAAATTTCCCTCAGTGGATCAGGGTTTCCTTAAGTTTTCATGACTACTACCGAAGAGTTGAATCTCTTAATGTTCTTATGGTAACATAAGAGTAAAAACAGATAATCATCATTTACGTATAGAAATCTTTATGAAGAACTATCCAAACACCGCATGAACACAGCCCTTCAGCGTGATATCATGGGCTCGGAAAATGGAACCACTGAAACAGAGTATTCCTTGATAGCATCCTCTTGCAATACTATGAAAAATAAATGGGCAAGAACTATTTAGTATTTTCAGCTGTGGGGCATAAAAATCCCACAGAAGTTTTTATTATACTTTCTATATTTTTTATGATTTAAAATACATAATTTTGAAATTTTGAACCACCACTCAGAAAAATTAAGAAGGCCTATTTTAATTTATTTGAGCTGGCAACATTTTGCTCTGGAAATCGTGAGGTGCACGTTGTACGTCAGCAATCAGCTGATATCTAGTTGTCTTCTTTCGAATATGTCTGCGCACATGCCAGCAAGTGAGGGAAATTTGAAATATATTATTCTTAATAAAGGTTTCATGTAAGGTCCACCAGGTAGAGATTATCTGTAGTATTTATATGTATACTACACATATGTAAAGGGTGAAATGGCCACTATAGTTCCCCTTTAAGGGTAATTGTATATTCCCTGAAATGCTGGAGGAGTACTGTACAATGCTTACATGCATCCTTCCACTTTTGACAACAGTTTTAGCTGAGTTCTTTGTTAATAATCTTTATAGCATAATTAATGAGTTAAAATTCTTCATTGGAAATGGTACAGGGATTTCTCCACTAGTTTTCTATTGACAAAAGTGAGGAGGTGGCTATAATTTTCTCTTTTTGGTTTCGATGATAAGAGAAACCAATGCATTCGTGATGGCGTATGTGTGTATGTATGTGTGTATGTGCGTGTGTGTGTATGTGTGTGTGTGTGTGTGTATGTGTGTGTGTATGTGTGTTTGTGACACTGCTCGTTAACACGATATCTCAAGAAGGGAAACTCTGACAGTTCTCAAACTTGGTACATAGATGCCCCATATTGAGAAGAAGAACCCTATTATTTTTGGTGGGGGTCAAAGGTCATCTGGGGTCACCGGGGGTCAAATTCCGAAAACCTTGTTAACACGATATCTCGAGATAGGAAGCTTGGATAAATTTCATACTTAGTATGTAGATGCGTTATGGTAAGAGGAAGAACCCTATCGTTTTTGATGGAGGTCAAAGGTCATCTGGGGTCACCAGGGGTCGAATGCTGAAAACCTTGTTAACACGTTATCTCAAGTCAGGAAGCTTGGATAAATTTCATACTTAGTATGTAGATGCGTTATGGTAAGAGGAAGAACCCTATCATTTGTGGTGGAGGTCAAAGGTCATCTGGGGTCACCGGAGGTCAAACTCTGAAAACCTTGTTAACATGATATCTCAAGATAGGAAGCTTGGATAAATTTCATACTTAGTATGTAGATGTGTTATGGTAAGAGGAAGAACCCTATCGTTTGTGGTGGAGGTCAAAGGTCATCTGGGGTCACCGGAGGTCAAACTCTGAAAACCTTGTTAACACGATATCTCAAGATACGAAGCTTGGATAAATTTCATACTTAGTATGTAGATGCATTATGCTAAGAGAAAGAACCCAATCATTTTTGGTGGAGGTCAAAGGTCATCTGGGGTCACCGGGGGTCGAATGCTCAAAACCTTATTAACATGATATCTCAAGTTAGGAAGCTTGGATAGATTTCATACTTAGTATGTAGATGTGTTATGGTAAGAGGAAGAACCCTATCATTTTTGGTGGAGGTCAAAGGTCATCTGGGGTCACCGGGGGTTGAATGCTGAAAACCTTGTTAACATGATATCTCAAGGTAGGAAGCTTGGATAAATTTCATACTTAGTATGTCGATGTGTTATGGTAAGAGGAAGAACTCTATTGTTTTTGGTGGAGGTCAAAGGTTATCTGGGGTCACCGGGGGTCAAAACCTGAAAACCTTGTGTGCACGATATCTCAAGATAGGAAGCTTGGATAAATTTCATACTTAGTATGTAGATGCGTTATGGTAAGAGGAAGAGCCTTATTGTTTTGGGTGGAGGTCAAAGGTCATCTGGGGTCACCAGGGGTCGAATGCTGAAAACCTTGTTAACACGATATCTCAAGTTAGGAAGCTTGGATAAATTTCATACTTAGTATGTAGATGTGTTATGGTAAGAGGAAGAACCCAATCATTTTTGGTGGCGGTCAAAGGTCATCTGGGGTCACCGGAGGTCAAACTCTGAAAACCATGTTGACACAATATCTCAAGACAGGAAGCTTGGATAGATTTCATAGGTAGTATGTGGATGTGTTATGGTGGGAAGATGAATGCTATCATGTTTGGTGGAGGTCAAAGGTCATGTAGGGTCACCGGGGGTCAAACACTGAAAATGTTTTTAACATGATATCTCAAGATAGGAAGCTTGAATAAATTTCATACTTAGTATGTACATGCATTATGGTAAGAGGAAGAACCCTATTGTTTTTGATGGAGGTCAAAGGTCATCTGGGGTCAAGAAGCAAAATTTTAAGAATTCCCAAGATCGTCTCATGAGTTCACCAGAAGGCAAAAAGCAAATTTTCCCAAGAATTCCCAAGTCATCAGATGTCATCATGTCAAAATGCAAAATTTCCCAGGAATTCCCAAGATCAAATATGAACCTAAAATTATTTTTCCAACATGTTAAGATAGCACTTGACCAGTGACTGAAAGACATGGGACAGCATGGCATTATTTGGAATAGAACATATATCATCGAAACCTCAATGCATTTTTGCATTCTGGTTTCTTTGTAGAAATGCTGTCTATGGTATTCGGTCAGAGTAAACTGAGCATTGGGCAGTGTCGCTCAGGCTCATGTCATTATTAACTCCAGTTTAAAAATCACCATGACATACATTGGTGAGGGCTAGCTGTAGCCCTTGTTTGTTGCTGCGCGCTGTACTAGTAGGGGATTTAACTACATGTTAGCACCTGATATTAAACTGCACTTGTTTCTATTTTGCAGCCACATATGAAAAGGCAAGGAAAAAATTGCCTTCTGCAGAAGAAACATCAGACATTCAGACATCTGCAGATGAACAGGAAAGACCTCATGGAAAGAGGAAAATAAGGTACATTTGCAACAAGTTTTGCAACTTTGATCTGGTATCATTTTAACATGCCTCATCATATACAGTATTGTCATTAAGTACTCAGTCAGTTCGATCAGCCAGATTTTCCTAGGACACTACACACGTAACATGCAGCCCCCCCCCCCCCCCCATTTAAAATAACTCCCATTCATTTAATGTGCACGTTGCTGCTTTACTGAGGTAGATCGATCATTGAGAAGGGTTGCTCATTTTTGATTCCTTGCCGAAGGCAGGCAAGGAATCTATGCGATGGTGATGTTGGTGTATGTGTGTGTGTGTGTGTGTATGTATGTGTGTGTGTGACAACATCTCGTTATCACTCTAGTTTTTGAAGGGAAAGGGAGAGACACTTCAAAGTTGGTTTGTGGGTAAAGCATGCAAAGATCTCAGCTGGGATTGGTTTTGGTGTGGTTCAAAGGTCATCTGAGGTCACCGGGATCAAACTCTGAAAACTTTGTTTACATGATATCTCAAGGCAGAAAGCTTGGATAAATTTCATACTTAGTATGTAGATGCCTTATGGTAAGAGAAAGACAGGTAACATTTTTGGTGGAGGTCAAAGGTCATGTGGGGTCACCATGGGTCAAACTTTGAAATCCTTGTTAACACAATATCTCAAGGTAGGAAGCTTGGATAAATTTCATACATGGTATGTAGATGCATTATTGTGAGCCCCCCTGCGGGTACGGGGATTTAGAATAGACCCGCTGCTTTCCCAGCATGTCGTAAGAGGCGACTAACAGGGACGACTTGTTTGCCGTGAGTCGCGACCCGTGTCGGTGGAGGAGAGGGTCCTGGTGGTTGAGTGAAGGCTATAACTGCGGTTTGGTCCTAGCAACACACCACTTTGGCCTCAAATTCGCCTAGTCGGGAGGTTGAATTGGCCTGGTTCAACCAATCGGCTGGTGGTGTCATGCCCTGGGATCTCCACTTGACTGCTTTTCAATTTTTGCTTATTAACATAGCACCAACCTATCATGTACCCGTCACCAAGTGGACCTTGCTTATGTGTATCAGAAGTGGTTTTCTCAGAAGGCGGCTGCTTAATCAGGTCAATCGGGGTTATTGATTTATTTAATGGCCTTGAGTATATCACTGGTGTATCCCTGGCATCGGTTCGTGATGTACTTTTCCACTTACCTTTGATGTCCCCTTGTTGGGCTCCATGGTGGGTGGGGAGCACCGGTGATGAATTTCATTTTTTTTTTTGCTATGGATTCCCCAAACTCAACAAAACTTGCAAATAAACGTTTCAGGAGTGATTCCGGGTCCAGCTCCGATCCGGAAGCCACTCCTAACTGGCCTAGGTTTCTCGTTGTGTCAAGTGGTGGTGATGACAATGCCCTCGCAAACCTTTCACCCTTCGCCGTGAACAAGGGCATTGAGGGTGTTGTCGGCACTCCAAAATCAATTAAACGACTGCGATCAGGAGACCTTGTGGAAGTCAGTCGTTCTGCCCAAGCAAACAACTTACTCAGAACAAAGACGTTGGTTAATGCTGCAGTCCGGGTGACCCCTCACAGGTCACTTAACAGCTCGAAAGGTGTCATTAGATGCCTGGACATCAAGAACTGCTCGGATGAGGAGATTCTTGATGGCCTGGCATCGCAACAAGTCAGCCACATTCACCGTATCTCAGTGCTAAGGGAGGGTGTCAGGAAGCCCACTGGCACCTTTATCCTTACCTTCAACACCCCGAAACTCCCGAAAACACTGAAAATTGGATATCTGCAGGTCAAGGTTGAGATCTACATCCCCAACCCTATTCGCTGCTTCAACTGTCAAAGATACGGTCACTTTAAGACTAGTTGTAATAGACCAGCAACCTGTGGAAAATGTGGCGAGGAAGGCCATTCCGGTGACACCTGTGAGGGATCACCCCGGTGTGTTAACTGCGAGGGCTGTCACCCTTCCAGTAGCAAAACGTGTCCGAAGTGGGTTCAGGAAAAACAAATAAAGAAAATCAAGGCCTCCAGCAACATTTCCTACAAAGAGGCTAAGGAAACTTTCCTCTCACAGGAATCTCAGCTGAAGAACTATGCTGGAGCTGTGAAAACAGCTAAAGTCTGTATTTCCACACAAACAGATATGACCTGGCCCATAGGCAGTAGCTTCCCTAAACCCACTGCGGATACGTTTATTAAACCATCAAATCCAGCCCCAACAACCAAGACAATACACACGATGACAGCACCACCAACATCACAGAAATCTACACCCCCACAAAAGAAACCTGTACCACCACCAAAACCGACCAAAAATCAACAAAAACAACAAAAGGCAGAATTAACAGCGAGGAATACACCTAGAGTGAAAATACAGACAAAAGTGAGCAAGGGGTCGGATGACCCTGTTCAACTGTTTAATAAATTTGGAGCTTTAGAGGGGAGAGAGGGGGAAGAAGAGGAGCTGATGGAGCTCAGTGGCCAGAACCTTCGGTCTGGCAAGGGGGGCTTCGCCAGCTCTTCTAAGAAGCCGCAGATTTCCAAAGGATGACCCCCGGGAAACCTGCGGCTATAATACAATGGAATTGCAGAGGACTTAGACCGAATTACGAGGAGATCAAGTGCTTCGTAGCAGACTGGTCTCCCTTAGTGATGTGCCTGCAGGAGGCTTTTCTTCGGGACACAGACAATCTCTCATTTAAAGGGTATGATATGTATAACAAAACGGTTGTATCCCCGGTTGACAATAGAGCAATTGGGGGATCATCCATATTAGTTAAAAAAACAGTCCCACACTCCACTATCCATCTGAACACTAACTTGCAAGCTGTGGCCATTCGAGCTACACTTCACCGCACCATCACTATGTGCTCAGTGTACATCCCACCGAGATATAGCCTGAAACGTGATGACCTGGAGGTGCTAGTTAACCAGCTGCCCGCCCCATTTCTAGTCCTGGGTGATTTTAATGCACACAGTGACATGTGGGGCTGTAATTGCACCAACCAGATAGGTGGATTGATTGAATCAGTTATAGGTGCCTCGGATCTATGCCTTTTGAATGATGGGTCTTGTACCTACATTCATCCAGCCTCTGGATCTCGTTCGGCAATTGATCTTTCAATCTGTTCTCCGGCAATTTTGATGGACCTCCAGTGGAGAGTCCATGATGACCAATGTGGAAGTGACCACTACCCCCTTTTGATGGATATTGTCCACCCAATGCCCGAAGAGAGAGTCCCCAGGTGGCAACTCCAAAAGGCCGACTGGCCCGAATTTAGCCATCTTTGCCAAAATGAGATCGTCAGGGATGCTTTTGATGGTGTTGAAGACCAAATCACCCATTTTACACAACTTTTGGTAAATATTGCTACGAAGACGATCCCCAAGTCCTCTGCAAATCCACGTAGTAAACACAAGCCGTGGTTCAACACGGATTGTGAAGAAGCGATCAAAGATCGCAAAAAGGCCCTTAATATTTTTAAGAAGTACCCAGATAGTGTTAATCTTAGTAATTACCTAAATGCCCGTGCCAAAGCACGGCGCATCATTAAATCAAGCAAACGGGAATCATGGAAACAGTACATATCTAAACTTAATTCTAATACTCCTGTCAAAAAAGCATGGGATATGGTTAGGAAAATCAGTGGAAAGCAGATCAGTTCCTCTGTTTTACATGTGAGCAAACCAGACGGTAGCAAATGCACAGAGACAGCTGATGTTGCCAATTTGCTTGCCGATGAGTTTGAATCAAACTCCTCAAGCAATCACTATTCACAAGCATTCCAGACATTCCTATATACCGCTGAAAAACGGAAAGTGAACTTCACCTCGGATAACTCTGAGGACTATAACAGCCTCTTTAACATCACGGAACTTCGTATTGCTCTGGAAAGAAGCAACGACACTGCCACTGGCCCAGATGAAGTTCACTATCAGTTTCTCAAACACCTTCCAGATAACTCCTTACTGATGCTGTTAGATATTTTCAACGGTATATGGGAAAATGGCAACTTTCCGGCTGCTTGGCGGGAAGCCACCATCATTCCCATCGCTAAGCCGGGTAAGGACCCAACAAACCCTACAAACTACCGCCCTATATCCCTTACTAGTTGTCTGTGCAAGACGTTTGAACGAATGATTAATGCCCGTCTGGTTTGGTTCCTCGAAACCAACAATCTCATAACTAGTTCCCAAAGTGGCTTTAGGCGTGGCCGCAGTACCACAGACCAGCTCGTGCGACTAGAATCAACAGTTCGTGATGGATTTGTACGCGGACACCATGTTGTATCGGTATTTTTTGACCTAGAGAAGGCATACGATACCACTTGGAAATACGGCATTCTGAGAGACTTGCACTGTGCAGGTCTTCGGGGCAGAATGCCGCTTTTCATACAAAACTTTTTGAAAGATCGTGTGTTCCGTGTGCGTGTAGGGAGCGTATTTTCAGAGTTACATAATCAGGAGATGGGTGTTCCTCAGGGAAGCATCTTGTCAGTTACCCTTTTCATCATGAAAATAAATAGCATCACTAATGTGGTGAACACTGGGATTGAGAAGTCTTTGTTTGTGGATGACTTCTCCATTACCTGTTCCTCAAGGAACATGCGGTCTATAGAGAGATAAATGCAAAACTGCCTTAATAAGATCCAGCAATGGGCTGACAAAAACGGATTCCGTTTTTCTCGAACAAAGACTGTATTCATTTTTGCAACCGGAGAGGTGCTCATTGCGACCCAGAGCTAAATTTGAATGGTGTTCACATCCCAGTTGTTCCTCAGACAAAGTTCCTAGGCCTAATACTCGACAGTAAGCTCAACTTCAAAGCTCATATCGACCATCTCAGGCGGAAGTGCCAGGGAGCACTAAACCTGTTGAAGGTCGTCTCAAAGATGGACTGGGGCGCTGATCGTCCTGTTTTGCTTCGACTTTACAGATCCCTTGTGAGGTCCAAACTTGATTATGGTTGTGTTGTTTACAGCTCTGCACGTGAGTCATACCTCAGGAGGCTCCTCCCTATTCATAACCAAGGCCTTAAGATCTGCCTGGGAGCTTTTCGTACCTCCCCAATGCAGAGTCTTTACATCGAAGCGAACGAGCCACCCCTCCATATAAGATGGAAAAAGTTGTCCCTCCAGTTTGCCCTCAAACTGAGGAGTCATAGACACAACCCGACCTTTGAGACGGCCTTCAACCATAAGTTTAGTGACATATACATGAAGAAACCATCAGCTATCCCTCCATTTGCTATTCGCGTTGGTGGAGCTTTTTCACAGGTGTGTACCAACCCCGACTCCGTAGCACAGCTTACCTTCTCAATCACTCCCCCCTGGAAGTTAGTCCAACCAGTTATTGACCTTAGTTTGAGACAGCATCCAAAGAATACAACGAATGAACTGGTATACCGTGCCAGCTTTAATGAACTTAGAAATAAGTACCGTCGTTATCATGCAATCTATACCGATGGTTCCAAAGCCACGAACAGGGTGGCAGCCGCAGCAACAGGCCGAGGTGTATTCTTGCAAGTTAGATTGCCGGATGATGCATCAATATTTACCGCCGAACTCCAGGCACTTAAGATGGCATTCGAGCTGATCGAAACCTCGCACGACCGCCAGTTCATTGTGTTCACAGACTCACTCTCCAGCCTTTTAGCTCTTCAAGGCCATGACCAAAAACACCCTTGTGTAATAGCTCTCCGTGAAATCTACTCCAATTTGGTGAGACTGCAGAAGTCAGTTGTGCTCGCGTGGGTTCCGAGTCACGTGGGCATACACGGAAATGAAAAGGTAGACACGTTAGCTAAAGAAGCCCTACAGATGGACATTACCAACCTCCACCTACCCCACACTGATTATCGTCCTAACATCAACGGCTATATAAAATCAAAATGGCAGGAACTGTGGGACTCTTTCCCTGAGAACAAATTATACCAGGTCAAACCAACGGTCGGGACTGTGGGTAATGCAACCCCCAGAAAACGGAGAGATGATTTGGTACTGACTAGGGCTCGCATCGGGCACACTTACCTAACCCATGTTTATTTGCTACACGGGGATGAAAGACCATATTGTATCCCCTGTGATTGTGATGTCACCGTCAGTCACATTCTCGTCGACTGCTATGAATACTCCCATATTCGTCAGAAGTATTACACTGTACCACACCTGAAGACATTGTTCGAGCACATAGATCCGTCTCTCATTTTGGACTTTCTCAAAGAAAGTAACCTTTACAGGAAGTTTTGACATGACTCCCGCGTTTGATCTTGTCTAGACTTTTAGGATTTTTCCCAACAGTTTCTCTTTAGTTTTACCGTTTTTATCTTGCTGACACTACATAACACATTTGTGTTGATGTGTCGTTAAGTCCCATCTAACTAACTAACTAACTAACTACTAACTAACTAACTAACTAACTAACTAACTAACTAACTAACTGCATTATTGTGAGACAAAGAACTCTATTATTTCTGGTGGAGGTCAAAGGTCATTTGGGGTCACCGGTGGTCAAACTCTAAAAACCTTGTTATCACAATATCTCAGGGTAGGAATCTTAGATAAATTTCATACTTAGTATGTAGGCTACACGCATTATGGTGAAACAAAAAACCTGGTTTTGGTGGGGGTTAAAGGTCATTTGGGGTCAAACTCTGGAAACATCTTTAACACGATATGTCAAGGTAGAAAGCTTGGATAAATTTTAGGAAGGTGACAGGAAAGTGGATAGAACTGAAGTCCCAGAAGAATAATTACCAATACCATCAATAGTGGTACACGTACAGCTCACCTTGAAATGATGTGTCCATGTAATTGGTGCTGGCATGGTATAACAGCAAGGATTCACCACAGCAAGGAATTGCCTGATTTTTATGAATATACAGTCTCCTTATTCTTGTGAAGGATAGGAGTGGCAAACTTCACAAGTTAGTGTGTAAGTTCAATGTTCAAAGAATCAGTTGGGATTGTTTTTAAGAGACGTCAGAGGTCATTTGTGGTCACCAGCTGGCAAGGTACAAAATCGTTTGTAACCACATTGTCTCAATAAGGGGTGTATAAAGTGATTCTACTCCCTTAAACTTCACACACCAGATCAATGAGGATATCCATTGAGCTAGCTACGTGCCACGCACTTGTGTTGTGTGCATACATGTATGTAAATTTAGGCATATTGCCAGTAATCCAATTACAGTGCAGTTCAATTGCAGTGCAGTTCTGTACCATGACGTGTTGTTGTGTGAACTTATGGACTACAGGGTATGTACAATCATGATCAGACTGTCCTCACAGAAACATGACACGAAGTTACCTGTAGGTAAGGCTGGATATATTTTCGTCCATATAAACATGACGGTTAGGATAGTGTAAGAGCTATTGTAAAGTGTCCGTCTGTTAAGACAGAGGTGTCCTATTTACAGCCAAATTACTGAGGCAGATCAAGATTTCAAAAATATTGCAGCATGCTTAGTATATGTATTTTACACATGTCCTATATTTATTATATGAGATGTATGCCAACTGGATAATCAATTTGATGATCGATCGATAACTTGAGGTTATGGGTAGCATGTAATTCGGTGTGTACAGTACTACAGCTACAGTGGAATTGAAAAGAACAGTCATACCTGCTCACATTTTGGGATGACCGTCTGGCAGTTTTAGAAGCGACAAAGTTGCATTATATCATGAATTCATCAAACTAAATTGGCTGACAGATAAAATGCTGATTTTTTTTTTTTTTTTGTATTGAGTTTATTTTGGTTACTGAATGACACACATTCTGTGTATAGGCTAGGCTAACCTAGACAAGGCCTTTAAATGACTGCAGTCTAATTAAAGATTTATTCTCATAAGGCAAGAGCCTTGGAGTAATTCATACACAATCATCAGGCTGTGATATTTACATTGTTGTGAGGCTTGCAGTGATCATCAGTTGTCTTATAAATCTTGAAATTTTCAGAAAGAACAATCGTTATGAGAGCGATATCAGCGATGATGACACCTTAACCAGCAATCCTAAAAAGAAAACTGCCAGTCTAGCGTCCGCCCCTCCCACACCTACTTTCCGGCTCGTGTGTCCCCCAAGCCCTTTACAAGCAACGGATGCGGATGCAACAGTACCAGCAGCAGATGCACCATCAACAAGTGTGGAGCCAAGTGGATCTACTTCACCCACCCAGGACTCCAATTTGTCACTGCCAGGGAGATCACCCCGTGAAAGTACTTCCAACAGTAAGTGGGTTGTTCTCTCTGTGTAATATGTAAGTTGGCTGAGCATGTAAGGTGAATGGTAGCGGAAAATTTCACAGCAGGCAGTCAACTTATGATATTCTGCGAAACGAAACCAAATGAAACGAAATAGCTTAACCATGAAAGTCTGTTTGACACTTTCCGTGCCTGAAAACTTGCATCTGAATAATCTTTAAAGAGTCGGTAAATTTATACAGATCGATGGTGATAAAAATGTTGCTTTGAAAATTTCTGGGGAGGGAGAACTTCCCCTAGGCAGCCATGGGAGAATTGGTGGTTTCAATGATAATAAAAGAGTTTGTACGGAACTATGACAAGCAGAATGTTTGACAGGAAGTAACTCCGAAAAAGCCTGAAGCAATATTTAATGGGTGCGCACAAAGCACGCAGAAGAAATCAGCGTTGAGACAGCGTTTGTGACATTTAATTGTAACCTTTAGTTTTTCTTTAGTTTTAAATGCAGTACTTTTATTGCATAAAAATTTTCCTGCTTTCACCAGGTACCTCTTCTTTCCATAGAGCAGGATATGGGAACCAATATCCTCCTCAATGGAGGCTTTCTTCCATGTTTCATTTGTAGATGGTCTGGGACAAGTGCCCCTCAACTATTTTATTTGTTTAAAAAATAAGGTAGTGTCGATAATGAAGGTTATAGACTATGTCATACCTAAAGAAGTCAATGAAATCTTTTGTGGGTAGTTTTCACATGGCCATTGTCAAGGGCATCGGCAGTTAAAGTGCCACAGAAGTAATTTGTTTTGGGAGACTGCATCTTGGGAAGTTGTGGACAGCAAAGCCTTTACCCCCAATCGCTGAAGGGGCTAGGCCGGAGACTGGGGACTGAAGGTTCTCCCCAAGAAATCTTTTTTCAATGTGACAGCTTTTGCGGCCATTCTGGACCTTTTCTTGAAAAAAATCCTGTTTTCCCCATGCGTAATTTCAAGGAAATAGAAGTCATATGATGATCGCAAATTTAACATAGTAACCGTCATTGAATTTGCTGATGGTGGGTAGTTGGTGAGAAAGGTGACCAGCGAGAGGTGTAGCGAGGGTTTTGAAAATGGTAATTTAGTCAAGCTGTCTTACAGAAAGTAATAACCAGGCAATTCCACCAAAGTTTTCTTACGCACAGCAGTACAACAGTACTAATGAGACATCGATTTATATAAGGGTCATGCGAAGCACGCGAACTTTATTTCAAGAATTGCGTATACTTAGGTAGGGTTTGGGACTTTGTTCCCAAGGATCAGTATGCATTTTTATGGCTTACATTAGTACTTTCAGTGACCCTTATCTCAGAGCTTCACATCACAATAATGTGGCGTAAGAAAAAAGAAATTGTACGGCCGTTGCCAGACAAAATTTCCAATTGTATTAGCTTTTCTCTGAAGGTGCGCGCGAAGCAATTCCTAGCAATTTTATGATTTTTGATATTAATATTTTCCTTACTTAAACATTGCAAAATTTAATAATAATAATAATAGGCTATTGAAAATTATATTAAAATTTCTCTGGTCTTGCTTACTTTTGCCTGTTTTTTATTGTTTTCATTTTTAAGCTCTGGAAAAAGTGGGGGTGGCAAGTGCTGCCACTTGCATTATTCTGTGCAAGTTTATGAGTGTATGGGAACATTATTTAAAGGATCTCTGTGTTTCTTTCTTTGCATGTATAGTTTCAGAATCTGAAAGAAGGACATTTCTTCTTCTTGAGGAAATTATATCTGCTCAGAAGACTCTTGAGACAAAAGTTGACAAGCTCCTCTGTTCAGCTAAAGAAGACCCCTTGGAACTGGAAACCAGCATCATCGATGAGCTTGGTCTTCCTGTAAACAGCCTGCCAGACTTAGAAGGGGTAGACAAGAAACTGAAAGAAGATGGCAGACTTGAACAAAGATTGGTTAGCGTTTATGTTTAAAATGTTTGCTGTCGGGGGAGATATTAAAAGTTACAGATAATGCAGCTATACAAGTGTTCTGTACTTAAACATGGTGCAATATTGGGTTCTTTGTTTTCCCATACAACACATTTTCTACATATGTGCAGAACACGGAGTACAAGGTACACCAAATACTACTCTTGCTTTACTTTTGATCAGAGGTGTGTCTGCATAGTTACAGGTAGAGGAGAAAATGGACACTCATAGAAAAAAACTGGATTTTTTGCCTTTGCCCTTGTGCTCCCCCCCCCCTCAACTTTGAGAGCTTATGTCAGTACCTTTATACTGTATTTAACACCACGTACAGGAGTTGGGCACAACAGGTTTAGTATGAGCTGAGTTATTTCTGAATTACCAAACAGGAGGAGATTGCTCTGAAATGATTTAAATTCTCTGCTGAAATTCTAGATTCACAAAAAAAAGGGAAGTAATTTTGTAAGAAGAGTCAGAAGCTGTATGGAAGTGCAAACCAGCTACAAAATGTGGTGCAACAGCAAATTGGAGGTTACGGGGCATGCATGCTGCGTGTGCATTGTTCTTGTAGGCTGCATGCCTTTGTACAGGAGTGGACTGTGTGACAAGTTGGGGCAAAGCCCATGACTGGGAGGGGGAATACCCTTGCATGCCCTTCCCTATGGCACTGCTGGATGTGAATTATTTCATAGCCCAGGAGTCAAAGTTCCCACTGTTCCGCTGTTCCGAGAACAGTGCTTTTAGTGTCGGAACAGTAACTTTTCAAAAGCCACTGTTCCGTGGAACAGTGTTTTTCCACAAGAAGCAAAGTGCATACAAATATGTATGCTAATGTATGCTAATCTCTGATAAAGTAATAAAAAATCCCCGTAACTTTTGGCTTAAGTATGAAAGCAATCTCGTTCCACCGTTATCAATTAAAGTCGGTTACACTTGCACGTGTTATTCCCTGTGCTGCATGGTACAGTGCTGTGTAAACGCACATACTGAAGTTTTACCACCAAACGCAGAAATACTTTTAGTACGGTATGTCATTTATTGCCCTGCAAGCGAAGGTCATCTTGCATCACCCCTTGTCTTGCGTGATATGTTCCAAATGACCTCTTAGCTATTCATTGATATTCCCTCCACTTTATTGTGTTTTTAGGGAGTTTTGTATTAATATTCCCCCCAAGCTAGCAACTAAACACCGAAACTTGAAACGACTAAAAGCAATTCTGACTGCTGATATCTCGCAACCAAAGTCAATGGGTCCTAAGTGTTTGCTTTTCCTTGCAAGATCTTCCCATTGACTTACTGTGTGGAATGATACTTTGATCAAGGTTATGGCGAAGGATGCGACTAGAACGATTTCATGTAAATTTGCTGCGAGAAAATAACAACAGTATGTGCACTCACATGCTGGAGAACCCACTCATTGCTTTGCTATAGCAATAAACCGCAATGCAAAGGATGAATCAAGCAATGTTCCTTTACCTTGGATTTTTTTTTTTTTTTTTTTTGCTCTCACTCAAATCCCACTTGCCTTGCTTGCTGTGCCTTCTGCATCAATTTTGAGTGTACAGTATTTCATCCTACAGTAGGTTTTGGGACACTGCAATGCTAGGTCTCGGGACAATGCAAGGTTATTGGCGATAAATTTGTGCTTACAAATAAGAACCAAAAGAAAATCAGGATATCCCACTGGCTAATCCCCGCTGCAGGCGAAAATTAACCCTCACCATGTTACGGTCAATTCGTGCAGTCATACCACTCGAATACAGTAGACAGCAGTTTGCAGTTTGCACGTGTGCAGGAACTGTACGTATGCTGAGGTACTGTGCTCCGGAACAGTAAAATCTGATCCGGAACAGTAATTTTGGAAAAAGCGCTGTTCCGTGGAACAGCAGCAAAAAAATTAAATTTCGACACCTGATAGCCCCCTGGCTGCATCATCAGAATTTAAATGGTTAAGCAAATGTTACACCAATGACACATTTAAGTGTGCTTATGATCTTTTCAAGTGTTTCACCCACTTTTTATCTAGTATGAAGAATCTTGATATCTATCGTCAAGAATCCACACTTTTTCCCTGTTTTTCATGAACTCGTTCAGTACAATTTTTATTTTCTTTACCTACAGTTATTATGTTTGTCACTTATTGGAGGGAGGAAGGCAAATGACACAGTTCGTAGAACTATGGCACAGTGCCTGTCAAACTCGCTTGCTTTACAGTGTAACTGGATGGGAAGGAATAACAAGAAGGCCTTTTCTTCTCTTCATCTCAACAAGGTGATACAAAGCAAGTAAATTTGGGGTTTTGTCTAATGACAGATAGTTGTTTCTTGGTGCTTGATTGGGCCACAGTTCCAGAGAAGAGTGTGGGAACAGAAAATTAGTATGAAACTTGAACTTTGCTGCAATGCTGATGACATGAAGCATACTGTGCTTTGGAAACCACATCATTTTTATATTGACTAAGCTGTACAAACTAAAGATTTGCTGAGTAGAGATTACTTTGTTAAGGCCCAATCTCATACAAATATGACAATATTTTTGTGAAAAAAATGACTTTAATCTTCTTATTATACAAGACTTCTATTATGATATTAATTACACTTTTTGTTAATAGAACTTTGTTAAGTGTTGGAGTAGTGCAGCAGATTACAAAGCAAAATATCAAAAACATAGCCTACATTGTAACTATGTACTTGTAGATGGTCTCTGGGGTTTCCCCACACCCCACATTTAGTGCTAACTCCTATGAGTGTGGCTTACATGCCTAAGGCTCTTTTATGTTTTTATTTCGGGCAGGTAGACTGTCCTAACAGCACACCATATTGGGTCCAAATTGAGATACCGATTGGGGCCCAATCTGTTTTGTCACACCGATTTCATCTGGCCCCACTTGGGCTGACTTAGCCCAATTAATCCCAAACCAATCAAATAATTTTTATCATGTTACGTCAGACAATAACAAAGGCCTTCGCCAGCATGTACAAAATGTTCGGAAAATACCAACAAACTGCTGAGAATCATTGTCTGTATTGAACTTTAGTTACCTGTAGTATACTGGATCTTACACCTCCCTGGTACACTATACACAAAGATACAGGTATTGTAATTCGAGTTGCAACCCTTGGACCTCGGCAGGTTACTTCGCTTTTGAAAGAGCAGGATGTAAAAGAGATTGTTGGTGCTTTAGAAACTGTTAATTATCAGTTTCGGCCCCAGTAAAAACAAAACTTTTACGAACCTGTGATGGCACTCGTAAGGCCTACAAGTCATTCGCAGATAAATTACTGTCCTGTAGTGACTAATGCAAACTGTGTGAGACATGAACAGCATGGTGAACCAGTGACATGGCACTGCATCTCTGTGGGTGGGCTACAATATCCTACAGTACAATACCCCAGTACACAGGCGATACGGAAACTGTGGAGGTAGCTTGTTGTGAGCATGAAGCACAGGGTCATGGGAAGTGCGCTGAGTAAGCAGGGTCAACATGTATTGCTCAGTGAGTGTAAATATGACCCGACGTAACCACTCTTCCTAAATGAATGTAGCAGTACGAACGTTGCATGTGGGCAAGGCTTACTCTCGTTCTATAATGAGCTGGTTTGATGAGGAAATTTTTCCTGTCCATATTTTGTGAGATTAGTGCTCTGCTGCCCGTTTTTTGTGATTCACGTTTGGAAGGGGAAAAGACCACATTGGGATTATATTGGTGTCATTTTGTGATATTTTTCAAACGCAATACTGTATTTAATTCTCTTTAAGAATTGTAACCATTTCAGTTCATTCTCAATTGGGAAATAACACTTCCCGTTGCAAACTAGAATTAAGGACTTGCACAGCAAAGTCCAACGTAGCCTCCCTTGCAAACGTTTACTCCCGAATGAGTTTTGCTCCCTGAAAGGAGCTTTTTAAGTACGTAGAAACAGGCACATGGCAAACTAAAGAAAAATCCCAAACCCAAACAAAACCATGACGGGTCACAAACACAAATGCTGAACAAACCATACACACCGCGCAACAGGGAACAAAAGAGTCTTTGTTATTACTGAACTCCAGTAACTGCCACTGCAGCTAACCCCAAAACAACTCCCCACAACCACATACCACCCAAACAAAACACGCCCAAAGGAAACACCACGCCCGAAGGCAACTCTACACCCCACGGCAACACGCCCGAAGGCAACACTACGCCCCAAAGGCAACACTACGCCCCAAAGGCAACACTACGCCCGAAAGGAGCTCAATACACCCCGGCCTGAAAGCTCACAAAACTGAACTGACCAACCTCCCGACCTCTACATCACAAGTCCTCATGTAGCTGTGTCAGTGACAGTTCCATGGTGCTTTTTACATGCTGCTCAGAAACTGACACGGCGAAAACAGACAAACTGAACAAAGCCAGACTAGATTACGAAAACAAAGCAAACCTCTACATCATGCAGTATGTTCCTCAGTGTGTAGGCCTACACTGTAGCACACAAAGTTGAGAGACATGCAATTTAGTGTGGGCGTGTAGGAAGATAAGCACTGACCAAGCTTTTTCCCAAAAGTCCCCTCAACTCTCTGGGGAAGACCCAGGCTGGGCGAAAACCAAACAATACTAAAGAATGAGTTCTGCTCCCTTAAGTAGCTATCCCCAAGGAACAATTTAAGAAACAAGAACTACCGACCAACCTGACATGCGAAGTCTCATCCTAGACTGGCTGATAGAACTACCTACGCCAGTGATCTCCGCTACTAAAAGCTAGCTCTGCATGTACGCTTCGCACGCCGTGCAGCTGCAGGAGGCTGAGTTCAAGAACGTCTTGTATAAATCATTGATTTTGGACGTGTAAGAGGATTGTCTGCGTCAAGACCTCTGATTGGTCTAAACTAGTCATGAACAAAGGTGCCTTTGTCTGATGTATCTAGTTAATTATACATGTCAATGGTGTGCTACACAGTACGTGCTGTAAAGATATGTCTATAAAAATACAAGTAAGCCACTACATCTTAAAACAACACTTTTTAATTCTAGTTGGCCAGTGCATGCGGGCCCAAATCATGCGGAGTCTCTTCTCCAAACAAGCCATGTTCAACATCTAATTGTGATAATTTTTGTGAAAAATATGGTCAGTGGAATAACTTTGCAGAAATTTTCAGATTTATTTGCTCTATTGCTGTAAATTTCCAAAATATTTGGGAGTTTTATTCTGTTTGTACCTGAACATTTAGCAGCTGCGTAATCTTGGTGAAACATCATCAATGGCGACGAGACAAAATACAATATTCTTCCGCTCTAAATTCATCCGCTTCATAGAGTTTCCGTAGGATGAGGTTTACTTACTTTTGTTAAATGTAAAAAAATGTCTACTTGGGTGTAATTCGCCTTCCCAAATGATAAAAGTACGATTCCGTACACGTAGCCTAATAAAGACCATCACTAATTTTTCGACAGGCAACCAACTGTCACATTTTCTCAATGTGATATTTCCAGTATTTATAACACATGAAGTACCATTTATAAACTAAAACAGGTCTGTAACATGACAAAAATGATGTACATTGTTGAGCATTCAGTGTTCATTTAGAATTTATATTTCTTTTAACTCTACAAGGGGCTATCCATAAAAACCCATTAACGAGAAAGGTGACAACATCTGAAATGGAAGAGGTTCAGAAGTCATGGCTCCGCTTTGCAGGAGACAGAGACGGGAAAAGGAAGAACAGAAAAGGCCCAAATCAGTAAACTTTTATACATTCTTCCATTACAGGCTGTTATACTTTAATGTTATTCTTTCGTCTAACACTTTGTATGTTTATGATTGCTTCTTTTGATATTTTAACGCTGTTCTTTGAAATATTATGCAGGACTGTTATCACATTTTTGGAATAAGGAAAACTCTTCACATTTAGCTTACACAAAGTATATGAGTGACAACATTGAATGAGACAGAAATTTACAATTTTAAGAAACCGTGTCAGTTTTTTCATATGTTGAGATTTCACTCTTTGAAATCTTCAACTAATCAGTGAGTTTTGGGGTCAAATGACGTTTTTTCTTAAGAGAATTAGATTTGGATAACGGAGTTGTTTTATAAGCCATTTTCCTGCTATTTGGGGCTTCATATGGTATTAAGTGTTATCTTTGCAAACATCACACAACCCTCCCTATTCACAGACATTCCAAACTGGTCAAGGCTTGTTGCAATAGTTGATCATATCTTTGTCCCCATGCTCAGGGATATAAATAATTACTGTGTTCCAATGAGGTACATTTGTTTTCCATTTACCTCATCCCTGAGTGAATATTAGTCTCAACGGACTGTATGTGTTTAAAGTTTGAGCAAAAAGTAAAGCAAAAATATTCGTGAGCAACAGCAGTATTTTTGCAGTACTAGTTGTACACATATTTTGGTCTTGTTTTGCTGTGAAAATATTTGTATTCATTTTTAGAGCTGCTTTTGAAAATATTAGCAAATAAAGCTACTGTAGCCTAAAACCTGATGGGAACTAAGTTACGTAAGCAGGAGTCATATCATCTCAGATAGATGAGCAATTGCTTTTATCAATCATAATTTGACCTTGATTTAAGTATACACTTCTGACTGAAATGACTATATGCATTTGTCTCTGTGATTTTGAAGTTCACTGTAGTAATTAATTACATTTATCACTTATACTTTTGAAGAAGAATTTTCAACAGTAAGATGAATCAAAGAAGTCCATGCATCATGTAATCCTCATTACAAAGCCACTATTTTGATGCATTGATATTCTGTTATCTTGGTATTAGTAGTACTTCTTCATAGTGTTACAGTAGTGGTATACTTTTAAGTTGTAATGTTTCTAGTTTTGAATGTGTAATACATTTACTTCACAAGAGGCATCAGCACTTGCCAGGTGGGATGGAGGTGACACTAGTTTATATTTAACAGTTTCAGGGGTAATGTGTATGCTTAATAATTGTACCATTGCTTTCATCTGCTCTTTATATTTTGGAATTGAAAAAGAGGCAGCAGTCCCCCAAGTTTATTTTCAAAAATCTGTGCATCATACTCCTTTTACTTCACTCACAATTAACTTTCATTACTGGTTCTGTGTATAAAACATTGAATATTGAAGGTAAACCAAGGAGTTATTCTGGGTGAACTAAAGGCATAATTAAGTTACGGTACAAAAATATTTTAACATGATTGACCGGGGCAATTACTGAATTAGGATGATGGATTGGGGGACTGCATCTTCCCTTCAATGATAACCTAATTCCCTATATGTTGTATGCTCGATATCTTCGTTCTTTTTTAAGGAATGACCAATAATTAAAGAAGTGACATTTGGTTCCATAGTGAAAGGAATGTCTTTGCATTATCTTTTTGTGTTTGCGTTTTCAACTAATTTAAACAATATTGTGGGTAAGCTTTGGTTTAATGTTGGCCCGTTATTACAACAACGTGCTCGGTAAATATTGGCCCTCTGTTATTTCAACGTGCAGTATAAATGTTAGTGTAATGTTGGCCCTTAGTTGTGACAACATGCTGTGTAAATGTTGGTATGATGTTGGCCCTTGGTTATGACAGCATGCATGTGAAAGTTGCCATAACGTTGACCCATTGTAACAACATGTTGGATAAATGTTTTAACGTTGGCCCTGTATTATAACAACTTGCAGGATAAACATCGACGCAGCGTTGAGCCATTGCTGTTTCTACTTGTTGGTTGAATAGTAGCATAACGTTGTTCCATAAATAAGCCAACCTGTTGGACCAACATGCATACGATGAGCAACCGTCCTTCAAACTGCATTTTCCCAATATGGTCGCAACAGAAGCATCAGTATGCAGTGTAAATGTTAGTGCTATGTTGGTGCATTGTAACAACAGCATATTGGACAAATGTTGTTGTAATGTTGACCCTGTGTTACAACAACTTGCTGGATAAACGCTGGTTCAACGTTAAACCGTTGTTGTTTCAATATGTTGGGTAGACAAAAGAATAACGTTAGTACATTGATAAGCCAACATATTGGGCCAACATTTTTACAATGAGCAGCCAACCTTCAAACTACATTTTCCCAATGTGGTTCCAACAAATTTTGCAACCTTCTTCCAACATTGGCCCAACGTATTTGTGCAAATGTTGGCACATTGTAACAACAACATATTGAACAAATGTTGTTGTAACGTTGACCCTGTGTTACAACAACTTGCAGGATAAACGTTTCAATGTTAAACCGCTGCTGTTTCAGCATGTTGGGTAAACAGTGGCATAACGTTAGTGCACTGATAAGCCATCATATTGGGCCAACATTTTTAGGATGAGCAGCCAACCTTCAAACTACATTTTCCCAATGTGGTTCCAACAAATTTTGCAACCTTCTTCCAACATTGGCCCAACGTTTTTGCGCAAATGTTGACACATTGTAACAACAACATATTGGACAAATGTTGTTGTAACTTGCAGGATAAACGTTGGTTCAATGTTAAACCGATGCTGTTTCAGCAAGATGGGTAAACAGTGGCATAACGTTGGTGCACTGATAAGCCATCATATTGGGCCTACATTTTTACAATGAGCAGCCGACCTTCAAACTACATTTGCCCAATGTGGTTCCAACAAATTTTGCAACCTTTTCCCAACACTGGCCCAACGTTTTTGTGCAAATGTTGGCGCTTTGTTGGCACATTGTAACAACAACATATTGGACAAATGTTGTTGTAACGTTGGCCTTGTGTTTCAACAACTTGCAGGATAAACGTTGGTTAAATGTTAAACCGATGCTGTTTCAGCATGTTGGGTAAACAGTGGCATAACGTTGGTGCACTGATAAGCCATCATATTGGGCCAAAATTTTTCCAATGAGCAGCCGACCTTCAAACTACATTTGCCCAATGTGGTTCCAACAAATTCTGCAACCTTCTTCCAACATTGGCCCAACGTTATTGTGCTATCTGGGATATTGTGGGCCTGTTTGCGAGGTTTCAGGTGCCGACCCCACATCGGCACTGACATGAGCAGAGTACGATGTGGGGCAGGCACCAAACACATGTCCCTCCTCCCCACAGAGGTTGCACCGTACCTCGTTGGGACACTCTGCCTTGCCGTGCCCCAACTGCAAGCAATTCCCACAACGTCTGTTGGGACACGACTTGGCTTCGTGCCCCTCCTCTCCACATCTAAAACAGGTACGGGGCTGGCAAAAGTACCGAATGTGGGCCTTAGAACCCCATATGAAGAGGAAGGATGGAATGTCCCTCACTAGTTCCATACGGAACTGTCTCTTGCCATTAAATATACCTTTCAACTCACCCCCAGTATATTTACACCACCGCATTTCAGAGACAGTTCCGTACTGACTAAGAACCCTCGCAACCAGGCGCTGATCCACCTCGAAGGGAAGGTAAAGCACCGTCACCGCCACAGAGCCATCATATGGAGTGACAGTGAGCCCCTCTACCCCCTTTAGGCATGACACACCCTTAACACGGGCAGCATCAGCCTTAAAGGTGATCGGTCGTCTTGAAATATTGTTTGTGACGTCAGCCTTTTCTTGACATGTTCTGTAGTAGTAACTGTTGAACGGATACACCATACAAGTAGCTATGATGACATCGGTATACCTAGTAGGTATGCAGCTACATGCCGTCTCGTCTTGCTTACCGATTAGCTATACCACGCTTGTACGGTGTATCTGTTGAACAGTGACGCCTCAGAAACATGTCAAGAAAAGGCTGACGTCACAAACAATATTTCAAGACGACCGATCACCTTTAAACTTAAGGTCATACGTGTTGCGGGCCTCAAGCGCCTGCAACATCTCAATGTCTCCAATTTCGACACCATTGTCTTTTAACACAGTAAACGCCTGTAGGGGAGGGACACTCACCCCAGACGAAAACTCCAACTTAACAATTGTGCTATCCCGACCTCAGGGCATAGCAGCAGTTTGTTTGGCTCGAGGCCACGGAATGAAAAGAAAAAGACTCTGACCAGGTTTTACAAAAGACAAAATTTAGGATGAAGCACCATGGGCGTCACCAGACATTTTTAAAGGGGGGGGGGGGTCGTATTTTGTGTGAAGGAGGAAGTTATTGAAGCGTTAGCGGCAATGTTCGCGCGTAGTGCGAGCACTACGGTGTTGGGTTCAGGGGCCCACTTAAGGCCCCTGGTGGGGTCCAGGGGCGAAGCCCCGGGAGCTCGAGGAATTAGACATTTCAAATGCCCATAATGCGGTGAAATTATCGTCAATATTGCTAGTTTGATAATGCCCAAAATATGATTTCATATAAAAGCAAAACGTGAACCCATGGATGGAGATCAAAGAGAAAATTTTTAAGTCTTAAAATGACAATGGCACCAGAACGTTTTTCTTTTAAAGTTAGAGGCCTATCATGTGAACCATGGGCTCGGTCAAGGAAACCAACTGGAAGGATCCAGAGCCAAGGATTCCCTGGACAAAACCCATGGAAGCTCGTGGAATATAATGAAATATTCAAGATTAAGGAGGTAAAAATAGCTAACCTCAAATAACAAATCACAGCAAAGTTTTAAGCAAACTGAACTCTGCAATGCAAAGAAATTTAAGAAAATTGTTCAAATCTGTAATAAATAGTCTCATAATTGATTAAGTTATCAGGCTCTACAGAACAGAACAGTAAAGATCCCATATTTTTGCGAGACCCTGTAGGTTGGAGATGTATCTTTGTCTTTTCGGAAAAGTGTCGTGATGTGAATAGTTCCATGTAATAATGGTCATATGACGGAGGGCAAACTCAACTCGATCCGGGAAAGGTATATACACGGGCTCTCTTTTGATCCTGCGAAACAGGAGGACACTGGAGAGAAAAGTACAAAAGAGTACACAATAACTTGAGGCTGCGGTCTCACTGAAGCTGAAAGTAAGAAATTCTGACAGGCTGTGTTATAAAACAGAACCCAGTCAAAACTCTTTCTTTGGAGTATTTCGAAGGTTTTACCAACCACGAACCTAAGGGAATGGGTAATAATTCTCCAGGTTATATTGGGAGTCAAAGGGGAAAGCCTATTATAGCAAACAGTAATAAAATGCAAAAATAGGCTATTTTTAAAATATCCAGAAAAATTCAAGGGGGGAGGGGGTTAAACCCCTAAGCCCCCTTGGATCCGCCAACTGGCATTTCGGTCACTTTACTTAAATCTAGCAAAGCTATCGATTTAGTAAAGTTTACCAAAGATGGTATTCTGTGTGATTCATTTACATGTTTGTCAATACATGTTCATAAACAGATAGTATTTTGTTCATTTTTTTTCTCATTTTGCCCAAACCTTTTGTTTAGCCCATTTATCATGACTGTTTGGTACTATCGCAAACATACCCTAAAGCTAGGGAAGTGAAGTTTTCACTCTGGTATTGCTTTACATTCTGGGATCATACCCCTTCCCTACAATCACCCTGCCCCCTCACCAATCCCGTTTAAGGAAATTCCCAATTGACATTGCTTCAATGTATACGGTGTACGAATTTGGTGTCCCTGCCCTAAGGAAATTACCTTGAGATATTCATCCACCAAGACCTGGTAAATTGTTTCACAAACCTCTGGAACTATGCGTGATATGGTAGTCTAGGGACAGGTACAGGAGGCTGGAGTATGAATCACCTGCATTAAATGAAAAAATGGTGTCTAAAAACTAAGACCCAAGACTAGTATGGGTAAGACAGTCTGAAAAAAATGAAAATTACCGGATAAAAATAAATAAGGGATAAATAAAGATATACAAATGTGATTTCTGCAACAGCCAAACCTTAGCGGAATTAATGCACTCAGCCAAGACGTAATAGTCACAATTAATGACACACTCGAGAAAATTGTCAAGAATAGTCATACTTTTGTCTAGTTTGTTAGATGGGATATTACGACACACCAACACAATTGTGTTATATAGTGTCATCTAGAAAAGAAAAAGGTACAACGTTGGGGTAAAAAAAGGGGTCAAATTCCACTAAAGGGTCCAGGCAAATGCGGGAGTCATGTCAAAAGTTTCTATACAGTTTACTTTCCTTGAGAAAGTCCAAAATAACGGAAGGGTCTGTTCAAATAAAGTTTTCAGGTCTGGCACAGCGTAGTACTTCTGGCGAATATGGGAGTATTCATAACAGTCAACGAGAATGTGACTGACGGTGACAGCACAATC
>JAIZAY010000619.1:0-36275 GCA_029531755.1 Holothuria leucospilota
CCAAAATAATTTTTATCATGTTACGTCAGACAATAACAAAGGCCTTCGCCAGCATGTACAAAATGTTCGGAAAATACCAACAAACTGCTGAGAATCATTGTCTGTATTGAACTTTAGTTAGTATACTGGATCTTACACCTCCCTGGTACACTATACACAAAGATACAGGTATTGTAATTCGAGTTGCAACCCTTGGACCTCGGCAGGTTACTTCGCTTTTGAAAGAGCAGGATGTAAAAGAGATTGTTGGTGCTTTAGAAACTTAATTATCAGTTTCGGCCCCAGTAAAAACAAAACTTTTACGAACCTGTGATGGCACTCGTAAGGCCTACAAGTCATTCGCAGATAAATTACTGTCCTGTAGTGACTAACGCAAACTGTGTGAGACATGAACAGCATGGTGAACCAGTGACATGGCACTGCATCTCTGTGGGTGGGCTACAATATCCTACAGTACAATACCCCAGTACACAGGCGATACAGAAACTGTGGAGGTAGCTTGCTGTGAGCATGAAGCACAGGGTCATGGGAAGTGCGCTGAGTAAGCAGGGTCAACATGTATTGCCCAGTGAGTGTAAATATGACCCGATGTAACCACTCTTCCTAAATGAATGTAGCAGTACGAACGTTGCATGTGGGCAAGGCTTATTCTCGTTCTATTATGAGCTGGTTTGATGAGGAAATTTTTCCTGTCCATATTTTGTGAGATTAGTGCTCTGCTGCCCGTTTTTTGTGATTCACGTTTGGAAGGGGAAAAGACCACATTGGGATTATATTGGTGTCATTTTGTGATATTTTTCAAACGCAATACTGTATTTAATTCTCTTTAAGAATTGTAACCATTTCAGTTCATTCTCAACTGGGAAATAACACTTCCCGTTGCAAACTAGAATTGAGGACTTGCACAGCAAAGTCCAACGTAGCCTCCCTTGCAAACGTTTACTCCAGAATGAGTTTTGCTCCCTGAAAGGAGCTTTTTACGTACGTAGAAACGGGCACGAGGAAACAAAGTAGAACTTAAACCTGACCGGACAAAAACATAACTCTGAACTATTGCTCCCTGAAAGGAGCTCAATACACCCCGGCCTGAAAGCTCACAAAACTGAACTGACCAACCTCTCGACCTCTACATCACAAGTCCTCATGTAGCTGTGTCAGTGACAGTTCCATGGTGCTTTTTACATGCTGCTCAGAAACTGACACGGCGAAAACAGACAAACTGAACAAAGCCAGACTAGATTACGAAAACAAACCAAACCTCTACATCACGCAGTATGTTCCTCAGTGTGTAGGCCTACACTGTAGCACACAAAGTTGAGAGACATGCAATTTAGTGTGGGCGTGTAGGAAGATAAGCACTGACCAAGCTTTTTCCCAAAAGTCCCCTCAACTCTCTGGGGAAGACCCAGGCTGGGCGAAAACCAAGCAATACTAAAGAATGAGTTCTGCTCCCTTAAGTAGCTATCCCCAAGGAACAATTTAAGAAACAAGAACTACCGACCAACCTGACATGCGAAGTCTCATCCTAGACTGGCTGATAGAACTGCCTACACCAGTGATCTCCGCTACTAAAAGCTAGCTCTGCATGTACGCTTCGCACGCCGTGCAGCTGCAGGAGGCCGAGTTCAAGAACGTCTTGTGTAAATCATTGGTTTTGGACGTGTAAGAGAATTGTCTGAGTCAAGACCTCTGATTGGTCTAAACTAGTCATGAACAAAGGTGCCTTTGTCTGATGTATCTAGTTAATTATACATGTCAATGGTGTGTTACACAGTACGTGCTATAAAGATATGTCTATAAAAATACAAGTAAGCCACTACATCTTAAAACAACACTTTTTAATTCTAGTTGACCAGTGCATGCGGGCCCAAATCATGCGGAGTCTCTTCTCCAAACAAGCCATGTTCAACATCTAATTGTGATAATTTTTGTGAAAAATATGGTCAGTGGAATAACTTTGCAGAAATTTTCAGATTTATTTGCTCTATTGCTGTAAATTTCCAAAATATTTGGGAGTTTTATTCTGTTTGCACCTGAACATTTAGCAGCTGCGTAATCTTGGTGAAACATCATCAATGGCGACGAGACAAAATTCAATATTCTTCCGCTCTAAATTCATCCGCTTCATAGAGCTTCCGTAGGATAAGGTTTACTTTCTTTTGTTAAATGTAAAAAATGTCTACTTGGGTGTAATTCGCCTTCCCAAATGATAAAAGTACGATTCCGTACACGTAGCCTAATAAAGTCCATCACTAATTTTTCGACAGGCAACAAACTGTCACATTTTCTCAATGTGATATTTCCAGTATTTATAACACATGAAGTACCATTTATAAACTAAAACAGGTCTGTAACATGACAAAAATGATGTACATTGTTGAGCATTCAGTGTTCATTTAGAATTTATATTTCTTTTAACTCTACAAGGGGCTATCCATAAAAACCCATTAACGAGAAAGGTGACAACATCTGAAATGGAAGAAGTTCAGAAGTCATGGCTCCGCTTTGCAGGAGACAGAGACGGGAAAAGGAAGAACAGAAAAGGCCCAAATCAGTGAACTTTTATACATTCTTCCATTACAGGCTGTTATACTTTAATGTTATTCTTTCGTCTAACACTTTGTATGTTTATGATTGCTTCTTTTGATATTTTAATGCTGTTCTTTGAAATATTATGCAGGGCTGTTATCACATTTTTGGAATAAGGAAAACTCTTCACATTTAGCTTACACAAAGTATATGAGTGACAACATTGAATGAGACAGATGTTTCCAATTTTAAGAAACCGTGTCAGTTTTTTCATATGTTGAGATTTCACTCTTTGAAATCTTCAACTTATCAGTGAGTTTTGGGGTCAAATGACGTTTTTTCTTAAGAGAATTAGATTTGGATAACGGAGTTGTTTTATAAGCCATTTTCCTGCTATTTGGGGCTTCATATGGTATTAAGTGTTATCTTTGCAAACATCACACAACCCTCCCCTATTCACAGACATTCCAAACTGGTCAAGGCTTGTTGCAATAGTTGATCATATCTTTGTCCCCATGCTCAGGGATATAAATAATTACTGTGTTCCAATGAGGTACATTTCTTTTCCATTTACCTCATCCCTGAGTGAATATTAGTCTCAACAGACTGTATGTGTTTAAAGTTTGAGCAAAAAGTAAAGCAAAAATATTCGTGAGCAACAGCAGTATTTTTGCACTACTAGTTGTACACATATTTTGGTCTTGTTTTGCTGTGAAAATATTTGTATTCATTTTTAGAGCTGCTTTTGAAAATATTAGCAAATAAAGCTACTGTAGCCTAAAACCTGATGGGAACTAAGTTACGTAAGCAGGAGTCATATCATCTCAGATAGATGAGCATTTGCTTTTTTCAATCATAATTTGACCTTGATTTAAGTATACGCTTCTGACTGAAATGACTATATGCATTTGTCTCTGTGATTTTGAAGTTCACTGTAGTAATCAGTTACATTTATCACTGATACTTTTGAAGAACAATTTTCAACAGTAAGATGAATCAAAGAAGTCCATGCATCGTGTAATCCTCATCATTACAAAGCCACTATTTTGATGCCTTGATATTCTGTTATCTTGGTATTGGTAGTTCTTCTCCACAGTTTTGCAGTAGTAAGATACTTTATGTTGTAATGTTTGTAATTTTGAATGTGTAATACATTTACTTCACAAGAGGAATCAGCACTTGCCAGGTGGGTTGGAGGTGACACTAGTTTATATTAAACAATTTCAAGGGTACTGTGTATGCTTGATAATTGTACCATTGCTTTCATCTGCTCTTTGTGTTATTTTGGAATTTAAAAAGAGACAGCAGTCCCCCAAGTTTATTTTCAAAAATCTGCACATCATACTCCTATTACTTCACTCACAATTAACTTTCATTACTGGTTCTGTGTATAAAACATTGAATATTGAAGGTAAACCAAGGAGTTATTCTGGGTGAACTAAACGCATAGTTAAGTTATGGTACAAAAATATTTTAACATGATTGACCGGGGCAATTCCTGAATTAGGATGATGGATTGGGGGACTGCATCTTCCCTTCAATGATAACCTAATTCACTATATGTCGTCTGCCCGTACCGTTGTCTGCCGGCAACGACAAAGCCGCATCGTATCCGCAGCGAATTGTGTTGTGAGGTCCTCTTCGTAGAATCGTTGTTTAGTAGAAACATCAGAAATCAATTAATGGCTCACAAGCAGCAAGGAAAGATAGAAGGAGACTTCACAAGATATATACAGTAGGCTAGATTTCGATTTCACAGTAATTATTGCAGGATTCTCTTGATCGGAATTACAGACGTTTGATCTCGTTGAATTGCACTTCGATTGATCGGTATGACAACACACTACTCGCACTTGCACTCTGCTCCGCAATCCAATTACACACACAACGTACCTCAAAACAAGTCTCAACACGCCCAGACATGTCCAGACACGCCCAAACTCGCACCTCTCACATCTCAAACCGTACACAACTCAGCTCACCATTCAACTCATCCATTCACCACAACATTCAAAACAACATTCAGGAATTACAACGATTATATGGAAATGATGAATTAATTGGCGATAAATTACAGATCGATATATTACGACTTAGGAGTTTATGGTTGTCCTCGACAATCTCCGGGGGCCAGCACATCGGACGACAGGAAAAGCACGACTGTTGTTTGGTTGTCTTCTGTTCCAATAAAGTCTGCCTCCAGGGGAACCAAATCTTTCACTCCTCGTTTGGTAGAAAAACCTGATGGAAGCCGGATGTTGACAAATCGTACCTCACCATCAGCAGAATGGACATGACCAAGAACTTTGCCCATTTTCCAGGTAACCCTTGGAGTTGTGTCACGGATTAGACAGACTTCGCCCACTTGTGGAAGTCGAGGGATTTCACCACGAATTAACTTGAAATGAGTTTGGTGGGCTTCACGGAGTTCCTGCAAGTATTGAGTTTGCCAGATCTTCCAGAACTGATCCAGTTTTTTCTCTCTCATTTTCCATTGACGTAGTAGAGTTGCCTTTCCATGAGGTTTGGGATCATAATCTGGATCGTCTGGATCTTCCTCAGAGGGTGGCATGCCTAGCTGGGACATAGGTGCCATCAAACCTGCAGGTGTCAGGACAGACTGGTCGTTGATATCGGGTGACAAGGTCAAGAGGGGTCTGGTGTTCAGGGTTCCTTCAATCTGAGCAATAAGAGTCTGCAACCCTTCATTAGTAACAGTCATTTTCCAAAGTGTTTTCTTTATGGCCCTTTTCACCAGGTCAACCAGTCTTTCGTAGAAGCCACCTACCCATGGAGACTTCTCTGGAATGTATCGCCAGTGAATACCCTGTTGAGAATAAAATGTGGTAAGGGATTCTCTGATTTCTTCACCTGGCTTCTGTCCCCAAATTGCCTGTAAAATACTTGCACCCTTCTTAAATTGAAGAGCATTGTCGGTCAGAATGGTATGTGGAGTTCCTCTTCGTCCAATAAATCGTTCGACAGCTTGAACTGCTGACTCTGCCGAACAATCTTTGATCACCTCTAAGTGTACCGCCCTTGTGGTGAAGCAGGTAAATATAGCAATCCATCGTTTCTGGTGCTCTTCTCCAGTCTTTTCTCGAATAAACAGTGGACCCAGGTAATCCAGACCAGTGTATTTGAAAGCTGGTGCTCGTCTCACTCGTTCTGCAGGCATTTGTGCCATTCTTGGTGGCTTAAATGGACCACCTTGTACCCTTCTACATATCAGGCACTTCCGGAGAACACTTTTCACTTCCGTGAGACCATGGGGAATCCAATGACTTAGTCTCACCTCTGCTAGAGTAGACCTTGCACCAAAGTGGAATACCTTTTCATGAGCCTTTTCAATCACCAGGGAGGTTAATTTGTTATTCCTTGGCAGCAGAGTAGGATACTGGCTCTCTTCTTTGAGATTTGCATTAGCAAGCCTCCCGCCGCACCGGACTAGGGAACCATCTAGAAATAAATCAAGTTGTTTGATCAGTTGGTTTCTCTTACCTTTCTTCAATAATTTGAGTTCCTCTGTAAAGGACTGCTGCTGCACAGCCCGAATCCATTGATGTTTGGCAAATTGAAGTTCTTTGGCTGTAACAGCTTTTGTCTCTGGAACACTCTTTTTGAGACATCTATCAACAAAACGACGACAGTATGCCGTGACTCTTAATAATTTACTCACATCACTGTACATGTTGACATCAATATCAAAAGGATACAACATTTCTTTATTGGAGTTCATGAGATGAATTTCCTGACTGACGTCACCCTTTTGTTTTCGCCTGTTTCCTTTGCTCTGAGACGGTGGCAATAACGGTTCCTCCATCCCAACAGGACACCATTTTGGCCATTTATTCACATCCTGGGTTACCCAATCTGGCCCTGTCAGCCAGTTTGACTCTTTCAAAAAATTGGCCGAAACTCCTCGCGTTGCAAGGTCGGCTGGATTTTCCCTGGTATTTACATAACTGAAACTGATATCCCCTTTATTTACTATTTCTTGTGTTCTTCTTGCTACATAGGGTGGAAGCTCCTTTTGTGAGTGGATCCAGTGTAAGGCAATTTGGCTATCACTCCACAGGAATTTACCCTCTACAGGATGATTCAGTTCCCTTTCCACAAATCTAAGGGCCCGAGCTCCAATCAATGCTGCAGTGAGCTCTAGTTGGGGGAGTGTCAACTGTCGTTTGATTGGAACCACACGAGCTTTAGCAAACACCAAGCTGCATCTAACTTCAGAATTTACTTTCTGCCTTACATAAACACAGGCAGAATATGCTTCCTGACTTGAATCTGTGAAGCAAAGTAGTTGGATTGGGATTTTGTGATCAACCAGTACAGGACGAAGAACACTGAACTTCTTAATTGACTGAAGTTCATTCTCTAGAGCCTTCCATTTAACTACGTAGGGGTCTGGTAGTGGACAATCCCAGTCAAAATTTTCTTTCCACATTTGTTGGTGAAGTATTTTTCCTCTAATTGTGACTGGACTGAGATACCCAAGTGGATCAAATATCTTGGCCAGTTGTTGTAAGGTAGATCTTTTGGTAACATTGTGAAGGGAATCCACATTTACCTTCAATTGTATCTTATCTGTTTGGGTATTCCACAGTATACCAAGCACACTCACTTCTTTACTCTTGACTCTGTCTACATCTGGTAACATTCTATTAAACTCTTCACTATTTGAGACCCATTCTCTTAGGTTCATTGAGGCACTCTGAAATAATTCTTTGGCTTCTTTGTATAGTTTTACAGCTTCTTTGGTATTATTTGAGCCAATAACAACGTTGTCAACATATACATTGTTCTTAATTTGGGAGGCCACTTTCCCAGGATTTTTGTCAAGGTGAAAGTTAATTGTAGCCCCCAATAGATAAGGTGATGATGCCACTCCAAATGGAATTCTTGTGAAACGGTATACTTGGATATTTTCTTCAACTGTGGGTTTAGTGTCATCCTTGACCCACAAGAATCTTGTAGCATCTCTGTCAGTTTGTCTGAGACCCACCTGGAGGAAAGCCTTCTCTATATCTGATACAATGGCAACCTGGGGTAGCCGAAATCTCAACAGTATACCTGAAAGGTTTTGAAGTAAGCAAGGGCCAGAGTACATCATGTCATTTAGACTTTTACCTTCATTCCTTGTTTTGGCACTTGCATCATACACCACCCTCAATTTTGTAGTGGCCTTGTCTTCCCTGCTTACAGCAAGATGGGGGATGTAGTGGACCCTTAGGCCATCTGGTCGTTTCGATTTTACTTCTTCAATAACTCCAGCATCTAGCTGGTCTTTGATAATCTTATTGTACTTTTGGAACTTTTGGGTTGGTTCTCCAGATGGACATAGACTTTTTAGTGTAGTTGTAAGTCTTCCCTTTGCAGTATTAAAATTGCTTGAAAGATTAGGACGGTCATCCTTCCATGGAAACCCAACTACATAACGACCATTTTCAAATTGGACGGTTTCTTTAAATTTTTGTAGGACCTCTTGTTCCTTTGTTGAACCTTCAGGGTCATCATACTTTATCCCAATGGTCTCTAGATCCCACAGTTTCTGTACAGGATCTTCAAATTTACTCAGACACAGCATTTGGTTTATCTGTACTGTTTCCTCATTTTGAGACTCTTTCATGGAGGGTATAGTAACTTCGTTTTCAATAGGATAAGAGTCTCTCATCTTTTGAAATTTTCCACACAGGATGTTACCCAATGGTGTGTGGTGAACTACCAGACTGGTCTGAATGGCTGTTGAGGGCAAGCCTGCGCCCATAACATCATACCAGTAATCCATACCAATTATTATATCTATTGGTGTCGATTTATTTGAGGTGGGTGGATTGTTGATAGGCTTGAAAACCTGGATTTTCTTCCAAGTCCCTTTATCGAAATGAATAGCTTCAAGCCCTATTGGAGGAGCCATGTTAGGGATTGTATAGGCTTCAACATCTATCTTGAAATTTTTTGGCCCATTTAGTTCTAGTTCCACCATTCCTGCATTTATTCTTTCAATCTGTTTAGTGTTGAATCTAGAGGTTTCCAATGTTACCTGTTTCTTAGATTTCAATTTCAACCTTTTAGCAGCCTCAGCACTTATACAGGTAACCTTTGCACCAGTGTCTAGAAAAACATGCATTTGTTGCTTTTCTTTGGTAACTGGATTTGTAATTTCACATGGAAAAGTTGCCATAACTATTCCCTTATTTTCCTTGCTAGTAGTTAGGAAGCCATCAATTTGCACTGTTTCACTTTCATTTGATTCTTCTTCCTCTTCTGTTTGGACACTTAGATGCATTTGTTGCTTTGCCACCCTTTTAAGACACAGTGCTGAGTTATGACTCTCATCCTTGCAATGGAAACATGGTTTTTTCCTCTTGCAATCTTTGTATAAATGACCCTTATTCAAACATTTGAAGCAACGCCCTTCTTTCTTTATCATTTCTCGTCGCTTCTGTACATCAGTTACCTTTTGACATTCATCGCTCCAGTGGTTTCCTTTGCCACAAAATAGACAACCTCTCTTATTAACCTGAGTAGAATTTTGAGCAAAATTAGCAGTAGGTACTTTAGATTGTACTTGTTGGTTAGAACCACTGACTTCTTCTTTAGATTCCTTTTTCTTACCAGTGTTTCCACCAGCAATATTCAACAACTGGAAATTCTTTAAAAAATCCAGTAACTCTTGCATTTTTAACTCCTCTTTGTGTTTTCCTTGAAGTAATCTCATCTTATTGATTTCACTGTTCAAAGACTTTGGCAATTTGTCTGTCATTTCTGTGACATATGCATTCAAAGCTTCATCAGGTACACCTTGCTTTTTTAAAGCAACAGTGAGGGCATTCATCTCATCTGTAAATTTTTCCAGGTTATTCATATTTTCTTTGACTGGACGAAGGGAGTGTAGACTTTCCCACAATGCCTTTTTCTGGTGCATTTTGTCACCATACTGCTCCTTTAAAATTTTAACTGCCTCTGCATATTTGTTTCCCTCTAGGCCCAATCCTTTAATCTTATCATAGGCAGGTCCCTTCAAAACTTGGTGAAGGTAGTCAAGCTTCTGCTTATCACTTAGCTGAGTCTGACTGTCAACATTTATTTCAAAGGATTCCCAAAAATTTGGCCATTTTAGAATCTCACCCTCAAACTTTGGTAACTGAAGTTTGGGAAGCTTGACAAGGGTTGGTGATCTAGATGCTTGGTTGAGGCCTGCTAGCCCAGGTGGTGGTTGTGAAGCAGGATTTCGTATGGCATTCAATAGTACCTGCTGTTCATGATCCCTCTGATTCTTAATTTCCTGCAATAAGTGTATTGTCTGTGCCTGACTTTGCTGTTGGGCTTGCTGTTGGGCCTGAATTAACAAATGCATTTGATCTTGGGACCGTTGTTGGGCCTGAAATAGTTGCTGCATTTGTTGTTGTGACTGGAATAGAAAATGCATTAAGTGACCCGTAAAATCTCCTTGGGCCCCCGCTGCCCCTTGTTCAGGGGATACCTTTGACGTAGTGTCCCACTGAAATTTTGGTGGGGTCATACTATCTTGGAATTGAAACTGATCATCAGGGCTTGAAAATTCTGCCTTTGTGGTGACACCAGTAATATCTTGTAAAATCTTTATGTTACACCCATACTGCTTTAACTGACTGACATCGAATGTTCCACTATGAACCAGTTGGGCTAGCAAATTATCACCACCACAGTCCCTACATTTCCATGGAAATTGCCCCAAATTAGTGAGAGCATCATACAGCCCCTCTGTTAATAAATCAGTTTCAGGGTCGTTAATACAGTCACAGCACAACCAGTGCCCACACTCATCACATTGAATGCCATCATCTGTACTTCTATTGCATTTGATACACGGCTGCATTTTCGTTACCTTAATCTGCCGTCTGTACTCTGTAGTAATACTAGGCTTTATTTCAGCCTAGTTCATAGGATATCTTAGGCCTGTCTTACATAATCTCACCAGAAGAATTCGTCTTGACATGGAGTGAAGCTCCTAACCAGGCGAGTCTTTCAACCAAGAACCAGGCTCTGCTACCAATTTGTCGTCTGCCCGTACCGTTGTCTGCCGGCAACGACAAAGCCGCATCGTATCCGCAGCGAATTGTGTTGTGAGGTCCTCTTCGTAGAATCGTTGTTTAGTAGAAACATCAGAAATCAATTAATGGCTCACAAGCAGCAAGGAAAGATAGAAGGAGACTTCACAAGATATATACAGTAGGCTAGATTTCGATTTCACAGTAATTATTGCAGGATTCTCTTGATCGGAATTACAGACGTTTGATCTCGTTGAATTGCACTTCGATTGATCGGTATGACAACACACTACTCGCACTTAACTCTGCTCCGCAATCCAATTACACACACAACGTACCTCAAAACAAGTCTCAACACGCCCAGACATGTCCAGACACGCCCAAACTCGCACCTCTCACATCTCAAACCGTACACAACTCAGCTCACCATTCAACTCATCCATTCACCACAACATTCAAAACAACATTCAGGAATTACAACGATTATATGGAAATGATGAATTAATTGGCGATAAATTACAGATCGATATATTACGACTTAGGAGTTTATGGTTGTCCTCGACACTATATGTTGTATGTTCGATATCTTCGTTCTTTTTAAGAAATTACCAGTAATTAAAGAAGTGACATTTGGTTCCATAGTGAAAGAAATGTCTTTGCATTATCTTTTTGTGTTTGCGTTGCCAACTAATTTAAACAATATTGTGGGTAAGCTTTGGTGTAATGTTGGCCCATTATTACAACAACGTGCTCGGTAAATGTTGGCCCTCTGTTATTTCAACTTGCAGTATAAATGTTAGTGTAATGTTAGCCCTTAGTTGTGACAACGTGCTGGGTAAATGTTGGTATGATGTTGGCCCTTGGTTATGACAGCATGCATGTGAAGGTTACTATAACTTTGATCCATTGTAACAACATGTTGGATAAATGTTTTAACGTTAGCCCTGTATTATAACAACTTACAGGATAAACAGTGGCGCAGTGTTGAGCCTTTGCTGTTTCTACATGTTGGTTGAACAGTAGCATAACGTTGTTCCATAAATAAGCCAACCTGTTGGACCAACATTCATACAATGAGCAGCCGTCCTTCAGACTACATTTTCCCAATATGGTTGCAACAGAAGCTTCAATATGCAGTGCAAATGTTGGCGCTGTGTTGGTGCATTGTAACAACAGCATATTAGACAAATGTTGTTGTAACGTTGGCCCTGAGTTACAACAACTTGCAAAATAAGCGTTGGTTCAACGTTAAACCGTTGCTGTTTCAATATGTTGGGTAGACAAAAGAATAACGTTAGTACATTGATAAGCCAACATATTGGGCCAACATTTTTACAATGAGCAGCCAACCTTCAAACTACATTTTCCCAATGTGGTTCCAACAAATTTTGCAACCTTCTTCCAACATTGGCCCAACGTATTTGTGCAAATGTTGGCACATTGTAACAACAACATATTGAACAAATGTTGTTGTAACGTTGACCCTGTGTTACAACAACTTGCAGGATAAACGTTGTTTCAATGTTGAACCGTTGCTGTTTCAGCATGTTGGGTAAACAGTGGCATAACGTTAGTGCACTGATAAGCCATCATATTGGGCCAACATTTTTACGATGAGCAGCCAACCTTCAAACTACATTTTCCCAATGTGGTTCCAACAAATTTTGCAACCTTCTTCCAACATTGGCCCGACGTTTTTGCGCAAATGTTGGCACATTGTAACAACAACATATTGGACAAATGTTGTTGTAACGTTGGCCCTGTGTTACAACAACTTGCAGGATAAACGTTGGTTCAATGTTAAACCGATGCTGTTTCAGCAAGATGGGTAAACAGTGGCATAACGTTAATGCACTGATAAGCCATCATATTGGGCCAACATTTTTATAATGAGCAGCCAACCTTCAAACTATATTTTCCCAATGTGGTTCCAACAAGTTTTGCAACTTTCTTCGAACATTGGCCCAACGTTTTTGTGCAAATGTTGGCGCTTTGTTGGTGCATTGTAACAACAGCATATAGGACAAATGTTGTTGTAACGTTGGCCCTGAGTTACAACAACTTGCAAAATAAGCGTTGGTTCAACGTTAAACCGTTGCTGTTTTTGCATGGTGGGTAAACAGTGGCAAAACGTTGCTGCACTGATAAGCCATCATATTGGGCCAACATTTTTACAATGAGCAGCCAACCTTCAAACTATATTTTCCCAATGTGGTTCCAACAAGTTTTGCAACTTTCTTTCAACATTGGCCCAACGTTTTTTTGCAAATGTTGGCGCTTTGTTGGTGCATTGTAACAACAACATATTGGACAAATGTTGTTGTAACGTTGGCCTTGTGTTTCAACAACTTGCAGGATAAACGTTGGTTAAATATTAAACCGATGCTGTTTCAGCATGTTGGGTAAACAGTGGCATAACGTTGGTACACTGATAAGCCATCATATTGGGCCAACATTTTTCCAATGAGCAGCCGACCTTCAAACTACATTTGCCCAATGTGGTTCCAACAAATTTTGCAACCTTTTCCCAACATTGGCCCAACGTTTTTGTGCAAATGTTGGCGCTTTGTTGGCACATTGTAACAACAACATATTGGACAAATGTTGTTGTAACGTTGGCCTTGTGTTTCAACAACTTGCAGGATAAACGTTGGTTTAATGTTAAACCGATGCTGTTTCAGCATGTTGGGTAAACAGTGGCATAACGTTGGTACATTGATAAGCCAACATATTGGGCCAAAATTTTTCCAATGAGCAGCCGACCTTCAAACTACATTTGCCCAATGTGGTTCCAACAAATTCTGCAACCTTCTTCCAACATTGGGCCAACGTTATTGTGCTATCTGGGAAGGGCTGACATTGGGTCCAATATTCCAAAGGTCACTGAACAACCAAAAAACACAAGACAGTACTTACGGAATGAGTTCCTTACTTATCTTGCTGAAAAGAACTGTGTATTTCCTGCAAACTGTGGTGCTGGAGCTAAGTTATTTGTCACCAGAGTGACTGAAATGTTGTACTATCTTGATGGGCAGTACTGCAAGCTGGAATGTGAGATTAGCAAGACAAAGATGGTTTACGAAATCTTCAAGAAGAGGTTCAGTGGATTTAATGTTCCAGAAAAATCTAAACATCGCAAAAGGACGCTCAGCAATTTGTCAGAAACAAAATTGGAGCAGTGTGCTGTTTCGGTGAGGGAGGCAATTCAATCTCAGGTCTATTTAAACAGTAAGTGTTGGGCTGAGGTCAAACTTATGACTTTGGATGTTGTCGATGTAGTTGAACAGTATTGTGTAACCTTGAAGGCGAGCAGAATGAAGAATAAGGTCAGCAGGGAAACACATAAGTCTGAGGTGGCAAGAACAAAAACTACAATCCTGCCAGTCAACAAGTGCAAGCAGCACCCTGCTCTGATAGAAGTGGAGAAGAAGGTGGAGCAGTCTGAACTATATGCCCCAATATCCATCAGGCAGTACTTACCAGTGTGTGGTAGGCGCCGTGTCTACGAACTGATTGAGGAACTGAAACGTTCTGGCTTGAAGATCGGAGAGAAATGCTATCACTACGTACATCATGTTGGAGGAAATCATGCTAGTTTGCACTTTGTATGGAAAGGAAGAGACGGTGAAGATGAAAGCACCACCATTAATCAGTGTATGCAGGTGATTAAGATGATAGAAATTGAAGCCCCCATATACGAAAGACGAATAACAAAGCAGCAATTCCACAGAGCTTTTGGATTTGTGGCAGATCCTGTAGCACTTCGTGCAATATTTTCAGAGCTGACCGGTGACAATTCAGCCCCAGTAGATCTCAGTTCACGAGAAATGGATGAAAGATTTTCATACGCTATGCTGTGTGAAGACACAGAGATCATGGCAAACCTTCGTCATCAGAGCCCAGACAAGAAGAAGGAAACCTTCAGTGTATTTTTTGAGGCAACTGAGAAGTATTTGGCAGAAGACATTGGTGTAGCTTGTCAGGAGCGGAGGCATGGAGAACAGTTGTACCTTGCAAAACCTGTATCTCTGAAGGATCTCCATTAACGCGTCAAAGAAAGAGTACCTGTAGGCACCAAGATACCGTCAGTAAAATGGTTAAGATACCAGTTTCAACCGCTCAATCCTAGAGCAAATACAGCAAAGTACTATAGGGGTACAATGAATATCAAGATGATGGTGCAAAGGAGGCAGGTAAAGGCCTAAATCTGCTTTCTAAGGAGCAAGTGGTCTAAGGAGACTGGCTTTGTCCACTTTTCGTTGATACTCCTTTTGAGGTTTACAGCGTTCTCTCTTGGAGAATTCATACCAATAAAAAATACTGTATGGTGCTCCTCATTCATATGTATTGGTATCTTTGGCAATTCTTCTGAAATTTTAACACAAATATAAATTACTTTTTGACAGATCAGGGTAAACCATGTTGATGCACATTACTGTGTAGCAGCATGGCGCTACATTAGAGAGAGATGGCTATCCTTCATCGAGACATCACCACATTAGTAAGTGCTGTGTTGTTAAATTTTTACAGCGTAATGATTTGACCAGCAGGGTTGTGAAGAATTGTGAGAAGCTGAAAGCCTTTCTTAACCACTGTTGTATTGAAGGTGACTACACCTTTCAAATCAAGAAGTGTGGAAGAGATGACTGCAACATATGCAGGTAGGTCGTAGTCTCATCTGGGCCCATCAATTCCTAATTCTATACAACCATACTAAGGCTTTCTGCATGTTTTCAAGATACGAGTAGTACATGTGCTATAAACTATTCGGTTTTACAGTAAATACAATATGTGTCACAAAATATGTACAATTAAATTTAAGACCTCTGAGAGATATAAGAAGCAAGGAAGTGCACAATCTGCCATTCCCAGTGCCAGCTGGAGATGGACACTACCGTCATTTTGAAGACGTCTACAAGACTGTTACCGAAGTGGTGAGTATTGTAGTATTCATATATATTTCAACCTTTAAAAGGAGAGAACATGATGATTAAAACAAAAAACCCTCTACTTATACACATTCTGGTTACTTTATTTTCAGAACCGACCGAGTAAACACACTAGGAAAAAAGGTACCAGAACACCGATACCTTTCAGTCCCTCAGTACAACATGCGCGTAACACTGATGTAATGGTCCAGTGTACCGAGTGTGAGAAGTGGCGGCTTGTATTTTCAATGAAGAAGCTTCAACCTCTGAAGAAAAAACAACTTGAACAGATCCTTGAGGATATCGATTACACTTGTGGACTTCTTTTTGGTAAGCCATCAGCCTGGCAGCTTTACTTGAATGAAACACCTTTGTATTCTTTAGATGCGAAGGGGAAATGTGAAGGTACTTCCTGATATATCTTTCATCAATATATAGGCCTATATATTTTTGTTTTTTCCTCAGAGGACATCAATCTGCCAAAGGGTCTAGAGGTATTTATTAAAGATCACGACTGTGGCGATCATATTGAAAAGTTATACTATTCCTGTGGCTACGAGCCAGTATCATTTTCTGTGGGGAGTATCTGGAGGGGGTTGATGATGATGAGAGTACCTTTCCCCAGTGCAATGAGTGCCACCAGGAACCTGTACCGAAACGAGCATAGAACAAACTCAGTTGAAAGTGCATACGGCTATTTCCCTCATATTCTATGTTTATTTTTCATGTGAAAGTTTGCACATGAAAAATATGTACAGTATATGGAGGAAATGCCAACAATGTAAACATGTTTGTTCTATGCTCTCCAAAGACTAGCACCCAGGTTATCGTCATCGTCATCGTCATCAGACCACACCTGAAAAGTTCAGGTTCTGCGAGTTAGCTTCCTCATTGGTTAGCTTATTCTAGTCAAGTATGGTTGATGGGTAGAAAGAAGACCTATATTGAGAAGTTATGCAGTAAATATATTTAAGAGCTTAACTGTTGTTTCTGGTCTGATTTTAATTATCTTAAAACAGACGGAATCTTTATATCCTTAGGCTTGACCCTTCTTCTTGCTGGAAGCTCTGCACGGTAGTGGTCAAGTGGGAAAGCTGATAGCTGGTTATTCAAAACATGGGTATATTGTATTGTTTTGCCTGTATTGACAAGTGTTGAAAAATAATGAATAATGAAAAAAAGCCTCATGTGTTTTCCAAAATCACCCGGACGGTATTCTACGACTTTCACTCCCTCGGCCTAACGGTAACGTAGCGAAAGTGCGGCATAGCCAAATAGCACATGTGTGCAGTCTAGCCTAGGCCTCGGCCTGAACTTCAACGGTTACGTCGAGGTCTAACTTTTGAACTACGAAAGTCACGGAGATTATGAAATAGGTGGGAATTTTTATATGAATTTTTTATTCTGAATACATTGCATAAACCCCGCCAAGAATCGTTCACATAGGCCTAGGCCTAAATGAAGTTTGTGTTAAGTGTGTAACTAGTCCTTGAACAGGACCGTGTACTACGTTAACGGTGAACCTACTCCGTACCACGGTCCTTGTCCTGCCTACACAAAATTTCCGTTCATTAGCCGGTCTGCCAGCAGACCGGCATTCCTCACAGCTTCAAATATTCACCTATGATTACCATACTTTCCATGAACGTTCTTTGTCATTGCATCTATGCTTCTTGACCAGTTTTTCTTGGAATAGAGGGGAGCAAGAAGGTGAAATTTGGAGGTAAAAACTGACCTTAACACTAAGTCAGTTACAAGCTTTTAGAGTGCCGGTGCAGTCACATGACTGACTTCCCTGTAAAGTTCTGTTCTGGTCTTCGGCGGGTGCAGACGTGTTTTCGTTTCGCTCTCGCCTTGGCTTACTCTATACTACTATACTATACTATACTATACTTACTCTATACTACTAAACTGCATCCGGTTGTGGAGCTTGTTAAAGCGTGGGGATAATGAGGTTACCCTTTGCCACAACTGCCTCCGGGACACCCTTGGGCAAGGTGCGCCTGTATTTTTGGCCCAGTTTTGTTCAGTTTTTTGTTTTTGTGTAAATAGTGTATATAGTGTACATAGTGTAAATATAGCAAGTTGACTCCACCCCGGACCCCTCGTGGCAGGTGGACCCCGCCCCGGACCCCTCGTGGCCCCTGTTGTTGGTGTCCTGTTTTTTGGTTGTTGGCGGTATGTAGTATTATTGCTTTAGGGTGGCCGGGGGGAGGTTGGTCTGTTGGGTATTTGGGTTGTTGTCAGTGTGTGTGTGGTTCTATTGTTGTAATGAACATAACTTTCTGTTTGATTTGGTGGTGTGTGGATAGTTTTTAATTTATGTTCCTGTCCGATCCGGTTTGATTTTGTTTTTTGTTTGTATGTGCCGTTTCGATGCACTTAAAAAGCACTTTATTATATACCTTTACGTTCCTGAGGGCGGACACGGCCAAGCGGTATAACGTTTATTTCTTGTGTGTGTGGTCTTGTGTTGGCGAGGGTTTGGTCGTGTTGGTTTCTCCGACCACGCCTGGTTTTTCTGTGTAATTTGTGTTGGGTTCCTTTTCTCTTTTCCTGTACATTGTTAATTATAGTTTTGAGGTTTTTTTGCTTGTGTTCGCGTGGCCTAGTGCCACCCCCCCCCCCTTTTGCTGCTATGCCCGGAGGTCGGGATAGCAGCATTGTTAAGTTGCAGTTTGAGTCGAGGGGTAATGTCACACCCCAGCAAGTTTTCAATGTGTTGAAGGAAAATAAAGTAGAGGTCAAGGATATACAGATGCTGCAGGCCCTCGCAGCCCGAAATACATACGATTTGAAGTTCCGGAATGATGCTGCTCGAATCAAGGGGGTTTCCTCCGTTAAGGGAGTGGAGGGTCTCACTGTCACCCCATATGATCGCTCTGTGGTGGTGACAGTGTGTTGTACCTCAATTTTGAGGTAGATCAGGGCCTGGTGGCGAGGGTTCTAGGGCAGTACGGAACTGTCTCTGACTGGCGTTGGGTAAGGTACAATGAGGGTGAATTGGCCGGTATTCTCAACGGAAAGAGACAGTTCCGTATGGAGCTAGAAAGAGACATTCCCTCCGTTTTATTCATTGGGGGTTCAAAGGCCCACATCAGGTATTTTGGCCAGCCCCGCACCTGTTTTCAGTGTAGAGAGGAGGGGCACGAGGCCAAGTCATGTCCCAACAAGCGTTGCGGCCGGTGCCTGCAGTTGGGACATGACAAGGCAACGTGTCCCAATGAGGTGCGTTGTAACCTGTGTGGGGAGGAGGGACATGTCTCCGGTGCCTGCCCTGCATCATTCTCTGCACGTGCCAGTGCAGATGTGGAGCCGGCAGGTGAACCCTCGCAGTCAGGCCCAGAACCAATGGTGGAGGAACCCAGGTCCCCTTCACCTGATGAGGTGGCGCATCAGGTGGAACAAGATTTCCTAGCTGCCAAAGAATGTGAAGTGGTCTCTGGGAATCCTGAGGTAGGCCCTTCCGTACCCTCCCCATCTGCACCCTCCCCATCAGCTCCTGGGGAGGCCGGAATTTCGACAGTGGAGAAAGACCTTAACCTCTCATCGGACTCGGAGTCTGACACCACCATGTCAGATGTGGGAGGACCTGCCTTTGAGCCTCCACCAAAGGACCCACCAACCGGGGAGGACTGGTTTGATTTGTGTGAGGGGGTTGAATCAGATCCTCAGTTAAAAAGGTCGGCCTCAGGCGAGGTGTCAGACCAGGGAGTCCATCCTTCTATGCCACCAGCACCAAACATAAATAAAAAGGCCAGGTCAGAGACGGTTTTGTAGTCACACATTACACATGCTATCATGACTGGTCCTCTGTCCCTCATGACACTAAACGTTAATGGAATGAGGGACAGTCGGAAGCGATCAAGAATATTCCAATTTTGCAAATCACTAGGTGTGGACTTCGTTTTCCTCCAGGAGACTCACATTGTTAATGAAGACGTCTACGCCTGGTCCTATGAATGGGGTGGGGGTATGCACGCTTCCCTTGGTTCAGTGTCTTCCTGTGGATCTGTTATTTTAGTTTCACCCAGATGGACTTCCCTGGTCGGAAAAGTTAATCATGATCATGAGGGCCGGGTGATATGCATCACCATAAAACATCCTTGCGGGAGCTTCATCCTATGTAATGTTTACGCACCCAATCAGCCTACAGACAGAAGGGATTTTTTTACTACCCTTCCATCCTTCGTTCCTGGCTGTGCCCCTTGTATCCTAGCCGGAGACTTTAACTGTGTTCCCGACACACAGTTTGACAGAATGTCTACATGCACATCTTCGAGCTGTGGTGTCGGCATTGCGGAATTGGACATGTTCACAAAGAATCATGACATGGTTGACGTTTGGAGAGTGCAACATCCCGGCTTGGCCGTGTTCACTTGGCACCGCCCTGATGGCATGGACGCCTCAAGGTTAGACCGGGTGTACTCTCCACCTGCTCTGTCACCGAGTGATTGTGAAGTTGTAGCATGTCCAATTTCGGACCATGATGCAGTTACTGTCTCCTTCCAACCCCCAGAGTCATGGCCAGCAGGGAGGGGGTTCTGGAAAATGAACACAGATATTCTAACGGAGGCTGATTATTGCGAACAGTTTAAGGCCAGGTACGAAGGGTGGCGAACATTGAGGCCTGCCTTTTCAACGGATTTAGAGTGGTGGGACGACGTAAAGTCCCGCATCAAACATTTTACAGTTGAATACTGTGTAGCAAGAGCTCGTCGAAGAAGGGAGGAGTTCCTCTCGCTCTGCTCTAGGGAGAGGAACGGGGACCCCTCCGCACTTCACGCAATCCAGCAGTATCTTGATAAAAAACTACACGGGGCCCGCGTTCGTGCTCGCGTGCATTGCGTGGAGGCGGAGGAAAAACCAACCATCAAGTTCTTCCGGGACGTCACAAAGTATGCCATCGATCGCCGCATAAAAAGAGTCCGTGACGTCCACGGTATGGTACATAAGGACCCTCTCGACATCGTAGAAGTATTTAAAAGCTTCTATGAGCAGCTATATACTCAGGCAGATGTCGATGAAGGCTTTCAAAAGTCCCTGTTAGATAATATTGATAAGACCCCATCTAGAGATCAGAACGATGAACTTGGTTCCCCGTTGACTGTTGACGAGCTCTGGAAGGCAGTGGCGAAGATGAAAGGCGGAAAAGGCGCCTGGGTCCGACGGTATTCCGGTAGAATTCTATAAACGCTTCTGGGGTACCGTTGGACAAGATCTCCGCGATGTATTCGTCTCTGCTTTCCTTGCTGGCACATTGAGCCCCTCGCAGCGCACAGGCGTGATAACTTTGTTGCCCAAGTCAGGAGACCCCCTAGAACCGAAAAATAAACGGCCAATCACCCTGTTAAATGTAGACTACAAGATTCTGGCGAAAGCCCTTTGTAACAGGCTAGGCACAGTTATGCCGGATCTTGTAGGGTCCTTTCAGACATGTGCGGTGCGGGGACACAGTATTCAGCAGAACCTCTGGTTGGTGCGGGACTTAGTTGATTACGTGATGGACCGTGATCTTCCATGTGCGCTTGTCTCCCTCGATCAGGAGAAGGCCTTCGACATGGTTGATCACGGATTCCTCTTTAAAATTTTGCAGAAGTTTAGTTTGAATCCAGTTTTTGTTAAATGGACCTCCCTATTGTATAATAGCGTATACAGTCGGGTTATCGTCAATGGCCTACCGTCGGACCCCTTCAGAGTCCATCGTGGGGTACGGCAGGGGTGCCCCCTATCACCTCTACTCTATGTATTTAGTGAATCCCTTGCAAGAGCCTTCCAAGTTGAGCCTTTGTTTCGACCATTTCACATACCTGGTGGTGCTGAAGTTAAGTGCCTTCAGTATGCTGACGATGTCACATGCGTAATCTCCGACCTAGCTTCCTTCAGGGCCCTTACTGGCACGTTGTCTAACTTTCAAAGAGCCACAGGTGCCAGACTGAACCCCGCTAAGACCAAAGGACTCCGTCTAGGTAAGTGGCGGTCAAAAAAACTGCCCTTCGCGGCATCATGGGTAGACGACGCCATCAATGGCATATGGTTTGGTTATGGTTCACCCGAGTTACTTACCTGGAATGAGAAAGTGGACCTAGTGGAGGCTAGGTTGAAGGACTTCGGCGATCGCCACATCAGCCTGTTGGGAAAGGTAACAGTTATCAATCGTTTTATTTACCCTCTCTTGTGGTATCCGGGCACTGTTCTTGCTGCTCCAGAGGGTGTCTTGGCACGACTCGAGAGGGCTGTGTTTAGTTTTTTATGGTCAAGGGGGACGGAGCTGGTTAGAAGAGGGGTGGTATACCAGGATCTTAGGCGCGGCGGGTTGGGCCTTGTGCATTTTCCTTCCAAGCTCCGTTTTCTCCTGACCAAGTGTGTTTACAGTGCTGTGGACAGCAGAATGCCTTTTGCCTATTTTGTCCGTTATTGGGGGGGACTATCATTCCGTCGGTTCTTTGCCTCCCTGTTTAGTAACAGTGAACCCACAGCTGGAGACCCCGGGGCATACAGTCAAATGAGGGAAACGCTCCGTATTATGTCAACAGTGGGGGATGTTTCGCAGTCAAGTGCAAGGGACCTATACCGGGCTGTTTTTGATGAATTGGTTGGCCAGGTCCAATCCAAGCACTTTGCTTCAGGGCCGGAAGTGTGGCGTGTAGTCCACAGCAGATTATTAGATTACCGCAGGCGAGACCTGTTGTGGCGAATCGCACATGACGCCATTGTAACTAATCTCAAGCGCCTTCGGTGGCGTCTTGGAGATGGCATTTGCCCCCGCACTAGATTCAAAAAGTGGGAGAGTGTGTCACATGTGTTTTGGCAGTGTGACTATGTGGCCCTATTCTGGGAATGGTTTCAAGTCCTGACTGACCGCCTAACGTTGTGTAACACCTGGGCGGTCAGCCAGGACTATGCTTTGTATGGTCTTTCACCTCCGCCATGCAATACAAGTGTTCAGGACATACTTACCTTTGTTTCGGCCTTCATAAAGCTGGCCTTATGGAGAGACCGATGTAACATTGTATTTAGGGGGGTGGGGAAGCCTGCTGATGTCGTCCTGGCGTCGGTGAGGGCGGAGGTTAAGCTGAGGGTGGAGTCGGACTTCGTTCGTTTGCCAAGGTCGGCGTTCGGTAGGCGATGGGGTCCACTTGTTTCAGTGAGGGCGGACCGGGTGGTAGTTAACTTGTAAATACTGACTTTGTTTGTAAATATGGAACTACTGTGATTTGTAGACAGGGCTGTGTTTGTGCATATGTGGCTTGTGAGGTACTTAGTTGTAAATATGTTGTAAATGTGTATGTATGTGTATATGTATATATGTGTATGTAAATGTCTGTACATATAGTTCTATTACTGTAATGAACATAATTTTCTGTTTGATTTAGTTGTTTGTAAATAGTTTGCATTTATGTTTCTGCCCGATCCGGTTTGAGTTTTTGTTTCTATGTGCCGTTTCGTTGCACTTAAAAAGCACACCTGTAAAAAGTTGTAACCAGGGTAGTATGCAAATAGATATAGTATGTCGTATAGATGCACATTTTTCGACTTTGGAGAAAATATTTGTATATTAGGAATGGATCTTCACCCCAAAACGGTAGATATTGACTTCAAAATCTGAAATCAAGAAAATGTAACAAAATTTAAGGAAATCCTGCAAATAATTTTAGGAAATTGGACATCAAAATGTGGAAGCGCTACCATGGGCCATTCTGACAATATGGCTGCCGTTTATTGACGAACGTCGAAGCGAGTTTTGGCCTTAGAACACACCTGTGAGCTGTGTGAATGCATATTTTTTGTAGCCCTTTCCCATAAGGCTCAAATTTGGCCTTTTGTGGGAATTCCACAACAAAAAAATTTCATTTGGGTTAACATTTGACAGCCCTTTGAAATCCCCAAAATTAAAACCTTAAACAGGGGCTTTTTTTTTAAGACAGGTGATATTTTAAAGGGTTAGATAAAAGGTTTAACGTCCCAGTTTCCCAAACCCAAATTTGGGTTAAGTCAAAGGACGACCACGACCTTTTTTCCAGTTGGGCCCTCACGGGGTTTGTTGTCCCTATTTCCATTGTTTTAGCCGGAGCACCAAGCACAAAGGCAGTAGGTTCCTTTTTTAAGTTTGGGAAATAAACCCCGGGCCCCGGGAAATTTAAAACCCTAGCCCTTCCGGCTGAAAGGGTCGGTTTGTTTAACCACTTGCCCAAACTCCCTTTGGGATTAAATTTGAATAAATATGTTTACCCGTTGGGTGTTTTCCCTTTTGTGTTTTCAGAAAAGGGCCCATTTGCATTTTTTAAAAATGCAAACATTTAAAAAACGGGGAAATTTGGGGAAAAACAGCGGTACAATTTTGGAGAATCCCCCGCCCTGGGGGGGGGGATCTAAGGGGGGTGTCCGAGGGATCTAAAGGGGGGTCCCCCCTCCCCCTTTGGAAATTTTTGGGAAATTTTTAAAAACCTACTCCTTAGTTTCCCAAAACGGGGGCCCATATTTTAAAAAAAAAAATATGAATCAAAATTTTTAAAAAAACCGGGCCCAAAAATTAAAAAATTATTTTAGGTTTGTTTGCTTTTTAGGTACGTAAAAAACCGGGCACGAAAAACCCCCAAAAAGAAAAGAAACTTAAACCCCCCCCCCAGACAAAAAAAACAGCGGAAAAATTTTTTTTAGGCTGTATTTTAAAAATTTGGATGATTGGTATGTTGCTGGAATTGTAGCCTACACAAAAATTTTAAAAATCAACACACCCCATCACAGTAAAAAAAGGCTAAGGTTTTTTTGTGAGTCATAAGGGGGACCCAAAATTGAACTTTAACTATTTCCCGGCGGGTGCCTGACACATCCTTTTTGCATTATGAGTGCAAAAAAATAAAATTTTTCATGTTAATTCAGGGTTATTTGTTACTTTTAGGCGGGGCAGGCTGGGCCGCATGGTAATGTTAGTCAGTTAACACTAGTCCTTGCAGGGACTCTTGTTTAGTAATTTTGGTTTTACTCCGCACTAGAGCCTTGTTCCCTCAAAAAAAAAAACCCCGCATTTTAAGGTTTGGAGGGGAAAAAATTTATCAGAAATTGATCGTTCCTAAACGCCATTTCTCCGATTCTAAAACCATGCAACCCGTTTATTACCATTATTTTAAAAAAAATATGCATTCACACGGGCTCACAGGGGGTGTTTTAAGGCCAAAACTCGCTTCGCCCTTTCGTCAATAAACGGCGGGCCAAAAGGGTAGAATGGCCCAGGGTAGCGCTTCCACTTTTTGTTTCCAATTTCCAAAAATTTTTTGGGAAAAGGATTTCCTTAAAAATTTTGTTACTTTTTCTTGTTTTCAGTTTTTGAATTTAAATATCTACCTTTTTGGGGTGAAAAATCCATTCCTAAAAACCCAAATATTTTCCCCCAAAGGGGGAAAAATGTGCTCTATACGACATACTATATCTATTTGCTTTACTCCTGGTTACAACTTTTACGGGTTTGTGCTTTTTAAGTGAAACCCGAAACGGCACATAGAAAAAAAAATCAAACCGGATCGGGCAGAAACATAAAGGGCAAACATTTACAAAAAAAACTAAATAAAACAGAAAATTATGTTCTTTTACAGAAATAGAACTATATGTACGACATTTCAATAAAATTTAATATACATATACACATACATACACATTTAAAAACATATTTACAACAAGTCCCTCACAACCCAACATATCCCACAAACAAAAGCCCGGGTCTACAAATCACAGTAGTTCCATATTTACAAAAAAAAGTCAGTATTTAAAATTTAAAATTTCCCCACCCGGTCCGCCCTCATGAAAAAAAGGGGGACCCCATCCCCTACCGAACCCCGACCTTGGCAAACAAAACGAGTCCGACCCACCTAGCTTAACCCCCGCCCTCCCCGACCCCCGGGGACGACCCAGCGGGGTTTCCCCCCCCCCTAAAACAATTTACATGGGTCTTCCAAAAGGCCAGTTTTTATAAAGGGCCCGAAAAAAAGGGGTAAGATTCCAAAACACTTGTATTGCAGGCGGAGGTAAAAGACCATAAAAAAAGCATAGTCCTGGCGACCCCCCCAAAGGTGTTACACAACGTTAGGCGGTAGTCGGGATTTGAAACCATTCCCGGGAATAGGGCCCCCATAGTCACACTCCCAAAAAAAACACAGGGGGACACACTCTCCCATTTTGTGCACCCTAGTGGGGGCCCCCAAATTTCCCTTTTCCAAAGGGACCCCCAACCAAAGGGCGCTTGGATTATTTACAATGGCGTCATGTGCGATCGCCAAAAACAGGTCTCGCCTGGGGAATCTAATAATCTGCTGGGACTACACGCCACCCCTTCCCGGGCCCCTTTTTTTTTTTTTTTTTTTTATTTTTTTTTTTTTTTTTTTGAAAGAAAAAAGTGCTTGGGTTTGGGGAACCCAAAACCAATTCTCAAAAACACCCCGGTAAGGCCCTTGCACTTGACTGCAAACATCCCCACTGTTGACATAAAACGGAGCTTTTCCCTCATTTGACTGTATCCCCCGTGGGTCCCCAGCGGTGGGGTTCACGTTACTAAACGGGGAGGCAAAAAACCCGACGGAATATAGCCCCCCCAATAACGGACAAAATGGGGAAAAAGGGGCATTTGCTGCCACAGCACGGGTAAACACACTTGGCAGGAAAAAAGGGAGTTTAAAGGGGAAAATGCAAAAAAAGGGCCCCAAACCCCCCGCGCCTAAGATCCTGGTTTTAAAACCCCTCTTCTAACCAGCTCCGCCCCCCTTTTGACCAAAAAAAACAAACACACCCCTTCTCGGTCTTCCCAAAGACCCCCTCGGAGCAGAAAGGGAACAGTCCCCGGATACCCCAAGAGAGGGAAAAATAAAACGATTGAAAAACTGTTCCCTTTTCCCCAAAACGGGCTGATGTGGCGATCCCCGAAGTCCTTAAACCTAGCCTCCCCCGGGGCCCTTTTTCCCATTCCAGGTAAGAAAACTCGGGGGGGAAACCATAAAAAAAAACCATAGAAATGATGGCGTGGGTCACCATGATCCCCGGAAAGGGGCATTTTTTTTGACCCCCCCTTCCTAGACGGAGCCCTTTTGGGTCTTAGGGGGGTTTCATCTGGCACCTGTGGTTTCTTTGAAAGTTGGGACAACGTGCCAGTAAGGGCCTTAAAGGGAAAGCTGGGGTCGGAGTTTCGTTGGGGCATCGCAGAAACTAAAGGAAACTTAATTTCAGCACCCCCAGGTTGTGAAAGGGTCAAAACAAAGGCTAAAATTTGGAAGGCTCGGGAAAAGGGGTTTCCCCCCCAAATACATAGAGTAGAGGTGTTTGGGGGGGCACCCCTGCCTTACCCCACGATGGACTTGAAGGGGTCCGCGGTAGGGCCCAAAAAACCCCCCTTTTTTTTTTTGGGGGTTTTTTAAAAAAAAAAAAAAATTTAAAAAAAAAACCCCGGGTCCAAAATTTAAATTTTGGGGGGGGGCCCCCCGGGGGGCCCCGGCCCCAAAAAAAAAAACCCCCCCCCCCAAATTTGGGGGGGCCCCCCCCCCCCCCCTAAAGGCCCTTTTTTTAAAATTTTTTTAAAAAGGGGAAAATTTTTTTTTGGGTTTTTTTTCCTTTGGGGGGGGAAAAACCCCCTTTTCCCGGGGGGGGGGAAAACAAGGGGGGAAACCCCTTGGGGGGTTTTCCCCCGGGACCCCAAAAAGTTTTAAAAAAACCCCCAAACCCCCCCCCCCTTTCCCTTTTTCCCCCCCCCGGGGGGGGCCCCCCTTTTTTTTGATCTTTTGGGGGTTTTAAAATTTTTAAAAGGGTTTTAAACCCTTTATCGACCCCAAAATAGCTGCTCATAGAAGCTTTTAAAATTTTTCCTTGGGGGGTTTTTTTCCCCCGGGGGGAAAAATTTTTTGGGGGGGGGGTTTTTGGCCCAAAAAAGGGGGGGGTTTTTTTTTTTCCCCCCGCCCGGGGGGGGGGGCCCCCGGGGGTTTTTTTTTTTTGGGGGTGGAATTTCGGGGGTCCCCCCCCCCCAAAAAAAAAAATTTTTTCCCCCTTTTAAAAAAAAAATTTTTAAAAAAATTTTTTTATTAAACCCCTTTCCCCCAAAAATTTAAAACCCCCTTTCCCCCCTTTTTTTTTAAAAAAAAAAAGGGGGTTTTTTTGGGTTATTTTGGGGCCCCCGGGGGGGGGAAAAAGGGGGGGGAAAAAACCCCCAAAATTTCCCCCGGGGAAAAAAAAACCCTTTTTAAAAATTGGGAAAAACCGGGGGAATTTCCCTTTTTTCCCCCCCCGGGGGGCCCCCAAAGGAAAAGGGGGGAAAAAGGGGGGCCCCCCCAAAAAAAACCCCCCCTTTTTTAAAAACCCCCCCCAAAAAACCACAAGTTTGGGGGGTTTTTTTAAAAAATTTGGGGGGAAAAAAAGGGGGGGGGGGGGAAAAAAAAGGGGGGAAAAAGGGGGGGGAAAAAATTTCCCCTTTTTAGGGTTTTTTTTTCCCCCCCCCCCCCCGGGGGGGGGGGGGTTTTTTCCCCCCTTTTTTGGGGGTTTTTTTAAAATTTATTTTAAAAAAAAAAAAAACCCGAAAAGGGCGGGTTTTCCCCCCCCCCGGGGGAAAAACCCCTTAAATTGGGGGTTTTAAAAAACCCCCCCCTTTTTTGGAAAATTTTAAATTTTAAACCCCTTTTTTCCCCTTTTTTAACCCGGGGGGGGGGGGGAAAAGGGGCCCGGGGGTTTTTTTCCAAAAAACCCCCCCCCCTTTTTTTTTGGGCCCGGGGTTTTTTAAAAAAAACCCCCCCCCCAACCCCCCCCAAAAAATTCTTAACCCCCCCAAAAAAAAACCCCCCCCCGGGGGGGGGGAACCCGGGGTTTTAAATTTTCCCGGGGTTTTTTAAAAAGGGGAAAAAGGGGGTTTTTTGGGAAAAACGGCCCCCCAGGGGGGGAAAAAGGGGGGTTTTAAAGGGTTTTTAATTCCCCCCCCAATTTTTGGGGGGAAAAATTTTTCCCCGGGGGCCCCCCGGGGGGGGGGGCCCCAAAAGGGGGGGGAAAGGGGGGGTTAAACCGGGCCCCCCCCGGGGGGGGGGGCTTCCCCCCAAAAAAATTTTTCCCCCCGCCCCCCCGGGGGGGGGGGCCCTTTTTTTTTTTTTGTCCCCGGGGGGCCCCCCCCGGGGTTTTTCCCCCCCCCCCCCCCACGGGAAAAAAAGGGGGGGAAAAAAGGGGGCCCTTTTTTTTTTAAAAAGGGGGCCCCAAAAATTTTTTTTTTTTTTTAGGGGTTTTTTTTTTTAAAAAGGGGGGGGGGTTTTTAAAATTTTTAAAACCCCCCCCGGGGGTTTTTAAAAAAAAACCCCCCCCCCCCCCCCCGGGGGGGGGAAAAAACCCCCCCCCGGGGAAAAAGGGGGGCCCCTTTTTCCCCCCCTGGGGGGGTTTTTTTTTCCCCCCCCTTTTTTCCCCCCCCGGGGGGGGGGGGCCCCTTTTCCCCCCCCCAAAAAATGTTTCCCAAATTTTTTGGGGGGGGGGGGGCCCAAAAAACCAGGGAAAAAAAAAAAAATTTTTTCCCTTTGGGGGGGGGGGGTTAAAAAAAGGGGGGGGGGGGCCCAAGGCCCCTTTGGAAAAGGGGAAAAAAAAATTTTTTTTTTTTTTTTTCCGGGGGGGGGGGAGAATTTTTTTAAATTTTTTTTTAAAAATACCAAAAAAAAAAAATTTTCCCCCAAAAAAAAAAAAAAAAAAAATTTTAAAAAAGTATGTTATTTAAAAAAGGGAAAAAAAAATTTTTAAAAACCCCTTTCCAAAGAACCAAAATTTCCCCCCCCTTTTTTTTTTTTAAAATTTTTTTTAAAAAAAAACCCCAACCGGGGGGGTTTTTTTTTGGGGGGCCCCCAAAAAGGGCCCCGGGGAAAAAAGAAAAAAATATAATTTTAAAAAAAAAAAAAAAAAAAAAAATTTTTTCCCCCCGGGGGGGGGGGGGCCCAAAAAAAAAAAACCCCCAAAAAAAAAGGGAAACATTTTTGGAAATTGGGGGAAAAAAAGGGGGAAAAAATTTTTAAAAATTTCCAAAGGGGGCCAAAAAAAAAAACCCCCCCGGGGGGAAAAAAAACCCCCGGGGGTTGGGGTTTTTTTTTAAAAATTTTAAAAAAAAATTTTTTTTTTAGTTTTTTAAATTTCCCCTTTTTCCCCTTTTTTTTAAAAAAAAAAACAAAAATTTTTTAAAAAAACCAAAAGTGGGGAAAAAAAATTTTTTTAAAGGGGGGGGTTTTTTTTAAAAAAAAACCCCTTTTTTAAAAAAAAAAAAAGGGTTAAAAAATTTTTTTTTCCCCCCAAAGGGGAAAAAATTTCAAAACCCCCAAATTTTTTTGGGGCCCGGGGGAAAAAATTTTTTTTTAAAAATTTTTTTTTTTTCATTTTTTGGGGGGGTTTTTAAAAAATTTTCCCAAAAAAAAAAAATTTTTTCCCTTTTTCCCCTTTGGGTTTGGTTTGCCCTTTTTTTTTTTTTTTGGGGGGGGGAAAAAAAAAAAGGGGGAAATTTTTTTTAAAAAAAATTTTTTTTTTTAAAAAACCCCCTTTTTTGGAAAAAAACAAAAAAAGGGGGGGCCCCCCCCCCCCTTGGCCCCCCCCTTTCCCCCCCCCGGGGGGGGGGAAAAAAAATTTTTTTCCCCTTTTTAAAAAATTTTTTTAAAAAAAATTTTGCCTTTTTAAAAAAAAAAAAAAAAACCCCCTTTTTAAAAAAACCCAAAAAAAATTAAAAACCAAAAAAAAAAAACCTTAATTTTCAAGGGGGGGGCCCCCGGGGCCCAAATTTGGGGGGGTTTTTTTTGGGGGAAAAAAAAAAAAATTTTTAAAACCTTTTTTTTTTTAAAAAAAAAAAATTTTAAAAAAAAAATTTAAAAAAAAAAAAAACCCCCCCAATTTTTCCAAATTTTTTTTTTTTCCCCCAAAAAAATTTAAAAAAAAACCCCCAAATTTTAAAAAAAAAATTTTTCCCAAAAAAAAATTTTTTTTTAAACCCCCGGTTTAAAATTTTTTTCCCCCCCCGGTTTTTTTTGGGAAAAAAAAAAAATTTTTTGGAAAAATTTTTCCCCCTTTTTTTTTATTTTAAAAAAAAAAATTTTTTAATTTTGGGGGAAAAAAAGGCCCAAAGGGGGTTTTTTTTTTTTTCCTTTTTTTAAAAAGGGCCCCTTTTTAAAAAACCCCTTTTTTTGGGGTTTTTTTTTAAAAAGTTTAAAAGGGGTTTTTCGGGGTTTTACCCCCTTTTTTTTTTTTTTTTTTTAAAAAAAGGGGGGGGGTTTTTTTTTTTTTTTCCCTTTTTTTTTTTTAAAAAAAAAAAACCAAAACCCCAAAAATTTTAAAAATTTTAAAAAATTAAAAAAAAGGGGGGGGGAAAAGGTTTTTTTAAAAACCTTTTTTTTTTTTTAAAAATTTTTTTTTTCCCAAAAAAAAAAGGGGGGGAAAAAATTTTCCCCCCCCCCAAAAAAAAAAAAAAAAAAATTTTTTCCTTTTAAAAAATTTTTTGTTTTTTCTTACCCCTTTTTTTTTGAAATCAAATTTTAAAAAAAAGGGGGGGGGGAAAAAAAAATGGGAACCCCCGGGAAAAAACCAAACCCCCTTTTGGGGGGGGGTTTTTTGTTTTTTGGGGGGGTTTTTAAAAAATTTTAAAAAAAAAGGAAAATTTTTTTTTAAAAGGGTTTTTTTTTTTTTAAAACCCCAAAAATTCCAAAAAAAAAAAAAAACCCAAAAAATTTTTTTTTTTTTCCCGGGGAAAAAATTAAAAAAAAAGGGGAAAAAAGGGGGGGAAAAAGGGAAAAACCCCCCGGGAAAAAAAATTTTTTTGGAAAGGTTTTTGGGTTTCCCCTTGAAAATTTTTTTGTTTTTTTGGTTTGGGGGAAAAAAAAAAAAAAAAAGGGGGCCCCCCCAATTTTAAAGGGGTTTTTAGAAATTTAAAAAAAAAGGGCCCTTTTTGGGGTTTTTAAAAAAAACCCCCTTTTTTTTTTCCAAAAAACCCAAAAAAATTTTTAAGGTTTTTTTTTGGGCCCCACCAAAAACCTTTTTGGGGGGGTTTTTCCCCCTTTTTTTTCCTTTAAATTTTTTTAAAAAACCCCCTGGGGAAAAAAAAAAAAAATTTGGAAATTTTTTTTCCCAAAAAAAAACCCCCAAAAAACCCCCCAAAAAATTTTTTTTTTTTTTTTTCCCAAGGGGGGGGAAATTTTTAAAAAAAAAAACCCCTTAAAATTTTTTTTTGTTTCCTTTTTCCTTCCTTAAAAAGGTTTTAAAAAAGGTTTTTTCCAAAATTTTAATTTTCCCAAAGGTTTTTTTTCCCTTTAAAAAAATTTTATTTTTTTTTCCTTTTTTGGGGGGGGTTTTTTTTGGCCCTTTTTTGGGGGGGGCCTTTTTTTCCCCCCTTTTTGATTTAAAAACCGGGGGTTTTTTTTTGGGGGGGGGGTTTTTTTTAAAAAAATTTTTTTTTGGGAAAAATTTTTTTTTCCCCAAAAAAAAAAACCTTTAAAAAAAAACCAAAAATTTTTTTTAAACCCCCAAAAAATTTTTTAAAAATTTTAAAATTTTTTTAAACCCAAAATTTTTTTCCCAAAAATTTTTTAAATTTACCCTTTTGGGGAATTTTTTTTCAAAAAAAAACCTTTTTGAAGGTTTTAAAAAAAAAAGGGGCCAAACCCTTAAATTCATAAAAGGTAACCCCCTTTAAAAATTGGGAAAAAAAGGGGAAAAAAAATTTTTTGGGGAAAAAAAATTTTTTTAAAAAAAATTAAGGTTTTTTAAAAAAAAAATTTTTTGGGGGTTTTTTTTTTGGAAACCCCCCAAAAATTAAAAAAAATTTTTTAAAAAAAAATTCAGAAAAGGGCCCCCCCTTTGGGAAAAAAATTTTTTTGGGCCGGAAAAAAAAGGCCCCCTTTTCCCCCCAAAAACCCCTTTTTAAAAAAAAGGGGGGGGGTTTTTTTTTTTTTTAAACCCCGGGTTTTAAAAACCCTTTTTCCCCCCCCCAAAAAAAATTTTTTAAAAATTTTAAAAAAATTTTTAAAAAAACGGGCCCCTTTTTTTTAAAATTTTGGAACCAAATTGGAAAAAAGGGGGTTTTTTTTGGGGAAAAAAATTTTTTTAAAAAAAAAGGGGGAAAATTTTTTTTAAAAAAAAAAAAATTTTTTTGGGAAAAAAATTTTAAAAGGGGGAAATTTAAAAATTTTTTTTAATTTTTAAAACCCCGGGGAAAAAATTTTCCCTTTTGGGGCCCCAAAAAAAATTTTTTTTTTTTTTCCCCCGGGGAAATTAAAAGGGGAAAAAAATTTAAAAAAAAAAAAAAGGGAAATTAAAAATTTTAAAAAGGGGGGCCTTTAAAAATTTTTTTGAAGGAAAAAAAAAATTTTTTTTTTTTTTGTTAAAAGGGTTTTTTAAAAAAATTTTTTTTTGGGGGCCCCGGGGGGAAAATTTTTTTTTTAACCCGGGGCCCCCCCCCTTTTTAACCCTTTTTGGGGGGGAAAAAAATTTTTTTTTTTTTTTAAATTTTTAAAAAAATTTTTTTTTTTCGGGGGTTTTGGGGGGCCCCCCCCCCCCTTTTCCCCCCTTTTTTTTCCCCCCCCCACCCTTTTTTTTGGAAACCCCTTTTTTTTTTCCCCCCCCCCCCCCCTTTTTTCCCCCAAAAACCCCCCCCCCCCTTTTTTTTTTTGGCCCCCCTTTTTTTTTTGGGGGGGGAAAAAAAGGGTTTCCCCCCCCCCCCCCCATTCCCCCGGGTTTTTTCCCCTTTTTTTTTCCCCGGGGGGTTTTTTCCCCCCCAAAAAATTTTTTTTTTGGGGGGGGAAAACCCCGGGCCCCCTTTTTTTTGGGGCCCCCCCCCCTTTTTACCCTTTTTCCCCCCCTTTTTTTTTTTTTTTTCCCAAAAAAAGGGGCCCCCCTTTTGGAAATTTTTCCCCCTTTGGGGGAAAATTAAAAAAACCCCCCCCCCCGTTTTTTTTTTCCGAAAACCCCCGGGTTTAAAAGGGGCCCCCGGGGAAAAAAAAAAAAACCCCCCCCCAAAAAACCAAAAAAAAAAAAAAGGGGGGAAAAAAAACCCCCCGGGGAACCCCCCCCTTGGTTGGGGAAAAAAATTTTTTAAAAAAAAAACCCCCCCCAAAAAAACCCCAAAAAAACCCCGAAAAAACCCCCCCCGGGGGGAAAAAAAAAAACCCCCCGGGGGGGAAAAACGGGGGGGGGGGTTTTTTTTTTTAAAAAAAATTTTTTTTTTTTTGGGGTTTTTTTTTCCCCCGGGGAAAAAAAATTTTCCCAAAAATTTTAAAAAATTTTTTAAAAATTTTTCCCCCCCCCCTTTTTTTTTTTGGGGGGAAAAAAACAAATTTTTAAAAAAAAAAGTAAAAAAACCAAAAAATTTTAAAAACCAACCCTTAAAAAAAAAAAAAAAAAGGGGGAAAAAAAAGTTAAAAGGGGTTTTTTTTTTTGGAAAAAAAAGGGGGGGGGGGTTTAAAGTTTTTTAAAAAAACCTTTTTTTCCCCTTTAAAAAAAAAAATTTTTTTAAAAAAAAGGGAAAAAACCCCCAAAAAAAAAAATTTTTTCCCCAAAATTTTTTTTTGGGAACCAAAAAAAAATTTTTTTTTTTGGGGTTTTAAAAAAAAAATTTTAACAATTCCCAAAATAAAAAAATTTAAATTTTTTAAAAAAACCCCCAAATTTTTTTTTTTTTTAAAAAATTTTTTCCCCCCCCCAAAAAAGGGGTTTTTTTTTTTTTTGGGGGAAAAAATTTTTTTTTTTTTTTTTAAATTGGGGCCCCCCCAAAAAATTTTTTTTTTTTTTGTTCCCCCCAAAATTTTTTTTTTGGGGGGGGGGGGGAAAAAAAAAAAAAAAAATTTCCCCCCAAAAAAAAAAGGGAAAAAACCCCTTTCCCCCCAAAAAAGGGGGGGAAAAAATTTTTTAAAAAAAATTTTTTTAAAAAAAAAAAACAGGGGAAAAGGGGCCCCCCCGGGGTTTTTTTTTTAAAACCCCCCCCCCCCTTTTGGGGAAAAAAGGGGCCCTTTTAAAAAGGAAAATTTTGGGGTTTTTTTGGGGTTTTTTTTTTAAAAAAATTTTCAAAAGGGGGGGGGGTTGGGGGGGAAAAAAAAAATTTTTTTTTTTTAAAATTTTTTTTTTTAAAAATGGGGAAAGGGGGGGCCCCCTTTTTCCCAATTTTTTGGGGAAAAACCCCCTTTGGGCCCCCCCCTTTTTTTTTTTTCCCCCCCCCCCCTTTTTTTTTTTTTTGGCCCCTTTTAAAAAAAGGGGGGGAAAATTTTTTTTTTGTTTTAAAAAAAAAAAAATTTTTTTTGGGCCGGGTTTAGGAAAGGGGGGGGGTTGGGGGGGGGCCCCCCCCCCTTTTTTTTTTTTTCCGGGGGGGGCCTTTTTTTTTTGGGGGGGGGGGGGGGGGGTTTTTTTTTAAATTTTTTTTAAATTTGGGCCGGGGGGGGGGGTTTTTTTTAAAAAAAAATTTTTTTGGTTTGGGGGGTTTTGGGGGGGTTTTTTTTAAAAAAAATTTTTGGGGGTTTTTTTAAAAAAGGGATTGGGGTTTTAAATTTGGGGGGGGGGAAAAAAAAAAAAAGAAAAATTTAAAAAATTTTTTTGGGGGGGAAAAAAAAAAAAACCCCCCGGGGGGGGGTTTTTGTTTGGGAACCGAAATTTTTCCTTTTTTTAAAACCCCCCAAAAAAAAAAAAAAAAAAAGGGGTTTTTTTTTTTTGGTAAAGGTTTTTTTTAAATTTTTTTTTGGGGGTTTTTTGTTAAAAAAAAACCCCAAAAAAAAATTTTTTAAAAAGGGGGGGAAAAAAAAAAGGGGGGGGGAAAAAAAAAAAAAAGTTTTAATTTTTGGGAAAAAAAAAAACCAAAAAGGGGGGAAAAAAAAAGGGGGCCCAAAAAAATTTTTGATGGGTTTTTTTTTAAAATTTTTCCCGGGTTTTTTAAAATTTTTTGGTTTTTTTAATTTTTTGTTTTTTTATTGGAAAAAATTTTTTTTTTAAAATTTTTTAAAAAAAAGGGGAAAAAAAAAAAAAAAACCCAACCCCCCCAAAAAAAACCAAAAAAAAAGGGGGGGGGGGGGGGGAAAAACCCCCCCTTTTCCCCTTAAAATTTTTGGGGGGGCCCCCCCCAAGAAAATTTTGGAACCGCCTTTTCCCCTTTTGGGGGGGTTTTAAAAAAAAATTTTAAAAATTTTTTCCGGGGGGGGGGAAAAAAAAAAAAAGGGTTTTTTTTTGGGAAAAAATTTGGGGGAAAAAAAAAAAAAAAAGGGGGGCCCAAAATTTTTAAAATTTTTTTTTTTGAATTTTTAAAAATTTTGGGGCCCCCGGGGGTTTAAACCCTTTTTTTTTTGGAAAAAAAAAAATTTTTTTTTTTTGGGGAAAACCCAAACCCAAAAAAAATTTTTTTAAAAAGGGGAAAAAAGGGGGGAAAAAATTTTAAAAAAATTTTTTTTAAAAATTTTTTTTGGGAAAAAAAATGGGGTTTTTTTAAAAAAAAAAATTATCCAAAAAAATTTTTTAAAAAAAAATTTTCCGGAAAAAGGGGGACCCCCCAAAAAAAAGGGAAAATTTTAAAAATTTTTTTTTAAAAAAAAAAAGTAAAAGGGGGAAAAAAAAATTTTTGGGGGGCCCCCCCCAAAAATTTTTTTTCGGGGAAAAATTTTTTTTTTTTTAAAAAAATTTTAAAAGGGAAAGGGAAAAAAAATTTTAAAAAAAATTCTTTTTTTTTAAAATTTTTTGGGCCGGCCAAAATTTTTTTTTAAACCCAAAAAAAATTTTTAAACCCGGGGAAAAAGGGGGGTTTTTTTGGGGGGGGAAAAGAAGGGGGAAAACCCCCCCAAAA